>CM066041.1:203836412-203934399 GCA_033557465.1 Ichthyophis bannanicus | reverse complement strand
GTACTGGAACATCTATGTCGCAGGAATGACCTTGAATGTCTTTAGAACAACCAGGATATTGCCATTTGTTTTTCTTAGAATAGGAGAAGTATTTCTCCACTTTTGTGAATATGGAAAACTGTATGATAATAGGTCTGAAGAATGTGAATATGACTGCAGCATGCGGCAAACATGTACAGGTGTGCATAGATGGGATGGCTTGGGTTGCAGGTATATGTACAGTGAAGACCAGTTAACATTGGTAGCATATGAAGAAGATTCCTAAAATGTTCTTCTCGAGTGCCAATAAATCTTTTTGTCATGTTTTCGATGGAGATCCTGATTTTCTTAGTACAGAAGGTAGACAAGGGGGTCCAGCTGGGTACCCATAATACTACTGCTTATCATTTTTATTGTGCTATTTGACATACGTATGTAGTGCTGTGCAGTGGCGATACATTTCCAGGTTTGTCCCTGTCCCAAAGAGCTTCCCATCTAAGTGAGCACCTGCCCAAGGTCACAAGGAGTGTTAGTGGTAGAAGCGGGGCTCCCTGGTTCTCTGCCTGTGGTAAAAGTCACAGAGGGGGATAGTCAGCAGCGGTGGCTAGTGCTCTGCTGAATATGACCCCAGATATTCAATGCCAGGGCCTTATCTGGTCACTGACATTAAATATCTGGGTCATCTAGATAGTGCCGCAGCTAAATGGGCGACGGTGATATCCAGCTGCTGCCCGGTTAGCTAAAGTGAAAACGTTAGACGAGCCTTTCAGGTGCCTAATGTTTGCCACTTTGGGATAACTGGCTAGGGGCTGAATATCACCAATGGTCGATAGCCCGCTAACATCAGGTCATTTAGTGGTGGCAATAAGCATGATTTAGGTGGTTTGCAGTTCTGCAAACCACCTAAATGGCTTTGAGCATCCCCCCTCCCCCTACAGGCTCAGAGTCGCTAAATTTAGGCACATAAAACATTGGCCATTGTGGAGAATAGTGGTGGTGGGAAGTGCAGCATTTGTTCATAGAATTGGTTTTCAAGTGCACTGCCAACCCTCCAAGGTAACAGTTGGAACCAGCCCAGGTACATTTCCACCACATCGTCTCTCTGTGTAGCCTTTCCCTTTGAAAATGAGCTGCCAGGTATAGTGACAGTAGTATGTGGGACAGTGTCCATGGGCCTTCCATCTGCACAGATTACCCTCTCCCCTGCTATCCTTAATAAACCAAGTATCATGCTCGTTAAAGCCCTTGGCCTATTCCATGTTCAGAAGTCACCTCCTGGATCCCACCCTGACAGGCGAGAGAGAGAACCTGTCAAGGTCCTTAGACAACTGACAATTCACTGCACTTCTCATAAAAACCATGCAAACAGCACACAATGAATCCAGTTGGGGTTTTCCAGAATTCAACAGTTTACTGCAGATTAATCTGACAGACAGTACATTTAAGTGTGGTACTATCCATACAGAAAAAGCCCAGTAGTCTATAAAGTAGCCATTGGAAATCTGCTCCCAACGCCTGTGTTGCTTGACGCCGACTCCCTGGGTTGGATTCCCTACCTTTCAGCAATTCTTCCTCTGATGCAAAACAGAAACTCTGCTTCTTTGAAACACCAAAGGTAACTCTTATTTTTTTAATTTATTTATTGGCTTTTCTATACTGCCCCTTCCAAAGATCAAGGGCGGTTTTACATTGAACAGAGGCAGAAGTTCCCTACTCCTGATCAAGCTTCATCAATATCAGCTCTTTCTCCCATGCCACCCTTTCAGTCATTCTTGTTGTAGGTCTGGGATATTTGTAGAAAGAACTCAGCCCCCTACGGCACCCACAGAACTCATACCTATGATCCGAGGTTACCTGCTGGAGGAAACTGCATGGTTCGAACCCGAACATCAGTACCACAGCTGCCGCGGGTTTCCAATAAGGCGGTGGCTAATTTGCAACAGAGTTTACAATGTTAACATACAAGGCACAATATTTAAAAAATCTGAATTTCTGCACCTTACTGTCCCTGGTTAGTGCTGGTATGCTGGGACCACCATAGATAAGCCCACCGACCGCACCCTGCACTGAGTGCTCTATGGAGATATCCAGTAGCACTATCTGGATAGTGGCTGCGTGACTAAAGTTACCAGAATGTTCCCAGTTTTAGAGCTGTGTTCCTGAGTTCTCCCTGATTCTAGCAATCGGGACACAGGGGTAAGAAAATCTTTTTATTTTTCGATTTAGTTTATCTGAATATGTCAGTTTTTCAGAATTTACATCCATTGGGCCACACTATTCCAACGGCCTTTACACGGTTTTACAGACCTGTAAACCGTTGTTAAATGCCCCTAAGCATAATATTCAGCAGAGCAGTTAAAATATCCCCGATGTAACGCTGCTATACCCACACGATGCTAACTGACTTAGCCAGCTGGGCGTTCCTGGAGCGCTGCGATATTGAGCCGCTGGCTGGGTTTGCGACCTGCGGAGTGAGAGGTCAGGCACAGGAAACCATGGCCGAAACTTTCATTGCTCAACATCGCCGCCTTGCACAGTTAGCGATCGGGCTGTGCAGCAACCCTGGATATTGAATGCCAGGAGTGGATATGCCCGCGGCCAGGGAATATACACGTTTAATGTTCAGCACTGGGACCTCCTAGTCGCTGTATCACGAGAATATAGGACCAATTATCCTTTGATTGATGTGTTGCACCAGTATGGGGTAAATGCCTCAGTGTGTGGACTTGTTATGTTTTGGTTCCTTGCTTGGACCAACGGATACGCTGTTGTTGCGGGTCATGGGAGGGATGGAAAAGGGGGCGAGGGTAATGATCTCCTCTTCAAAAAAATCTGGTAACCTTACCGCGATGAAGATCGCAGTCTGCCACTTTAGCCTGCCAACCTTTCCATTGGCCAGCCAGCTAAGGGCTTTGAAATCAGCCAGTCTGCTGTGCACAACTTAGGGCTTAGATCTATGAGTCTAGTGCTGAAAAATCATTGCTAAGCTCCTAACTTTCTTTCTGCCCCCCTCCTTTTAGTTTCCCTTCCATGAGCAGTGGAGGCAGGGCTGGCTGGTAGGGATGGAGAGGGATGAGTGAAGATGTTCCTTTGTGTGTATAGTTAGGAATGTTGTTGTGTAGGTGTTGTGGGGCCTGCTTTTAATGCTGTTGCACCGCCTTGAATGTATATGTGCATAGTGCAATATCTAAATGCTTTAAATAAAGAAAGGCTCCCTAAGATTTAGAAGTTTCGGGAAAATTCCTGAACATAAAATTTAGGGGCATGTTTACTAAACACCGTTGCTGTGCGGGGTTCCCGTAGTGTGCTGGTGCCATATAAGGAGGGGAGGAGGATCAGGCAGAAAAGAAAAAAAAAACGGGACTCGTACTTGTGCGCGTCGCGCAATATGTGCGAGGCCCAGCATTAGCGCATGGGAAGGACTAAGGGTGGACGCCCGCGCTGCTGGGCACATAGAAGAACCACAGCCATTAGCACAAACGGATGAAGACAAATAACCAATGGTGCATGGGGCCATGGGTTCAATCCCCCAGTGTGCACAACCAAAAAGGCAGGTTGAGGCAGGAATAGTAATGGTTAAAAAAATCTGTTGCGGAGGATATACCACATTTGGGGGGCTGTAGGTGTTGCGCTCTGTCACGTTTTGTGCACCAGTAAATTAATATTTGGCGGCAGTAGGCTTTGCGCTGTAAAAAGCTGTGCGGCATTAGGCGGTGCGCGGTACGTCGTCGTGCCGTTTCGTGCCGGCCATTAGGCTGGGTTGCTTTGTAGCATCTTTTGCGGTTTGGGCGGCATTAGGTGGTGCTCTGTTAGTTGTGGAAGGGCATAAGGCGGTGCACAAATGTGCCATACACAGGAAACCGAGCCGTAGCACAATGGTGAAGGACACTAACCAATGGGGCAGGGGCCACGGGTGCAATCCCCCGGTGTGTGCAAGCCAAAAAAGGCTGGAGAGTACATGACTTTCTTTTTTTTTTGTTTTTTTGCTTCTTGGAGGGGATGGGGGGGGGGGACATTGAATAGTAATGGTTAACAATAAAGTTTGGTGGAGGCCACACTAATCTTGGGCGGCTCTAGGCGTCGCGCTGTAAAGTGATTGGGCCGGGCAGTAACCTAATTTTGGGCGTCATTATGCGGTTTTGCTGGAAGATGTAGGGGGCATGAGGCGATGCGCTGGAAATGTGGGCGGCATCAGTAGCGCGCTGTTTTCTCCTTGTGCGGGTCTGGGCAGCAGTAGGCGTTGCGGCTGTTCAGTTGTGAACGCATAAGGCGGTGCGGCAAATAATCCATACACAGGAACTGAGCCCTAGCACAATGGTTGAAGACACTAAACAATGGTGCAAGGGGGCCACGGGTTCAATCCCCCAGTGTGTTACAATCCAAAAAGGCTGGCTGCGGCAATGAACTAGTAATGGTGAACATTTATTTTTGGAAACAGATGGACACTAATTTGCGCGGCTATAGGCGTCGCGCTGTAACGTTTGGGCGGCAGTAACTAATTTTCGTCTGCGTCATTATGCGTTTTCGCTGGCAGATGTGGGGGGGCATGAGGCTCGAGCGCTGGCAATGTGGGTCAGCCATCAAGTCCGCGCGCTGTTTCTCTTGTGCGGGTCTGGCAGCAGATTTTTTTTTTGGCGTCGCGCTTTTATTCGTGAATGGCATAAGGCGGTGCGCAATGTCCATACACAGGAAACCACGGGACCTATCCGTATTTTTTTGTACCACGAGACTGGTGTGACAGACCACAACCACCAATGGGTGGCAGGGTGCGACTGTGCCGCGGTTTTCAATCCACCAGTGTGCGCAAGGATAAAGGCTGAGGTTGAGGCCATGTAACCTTAATGGATAAATGTGCAATAGCGAGGTAGATTTAATTTAGTGCGGAGTCACTGTTATTTTTTGCGGCAGCGCACAGTTTATTTTGCGCTGCATAAGGCGGCGCAATGATGTCCACACACAGGAACAGAGCCACAGCACAATGGTTGGAAGACACTGACCAATAGTGCAGGGAGCAGGTCTGCCAATCACCCACAGTAGTTCATCCACACTGAGGCATTATTTTAGGGGTCCATAGAACGAATGTTTCAGCAGAAGGCGGTCTGCGCTGATGGGCATGAGGCGGTTGCAAAATATCTGTTTTCTCGGAGGCACTGTAATAGTAGCTGGCAGAAGTGGCGCGTTGACGCGGTACGCACAGGAACAGAGCCACAGCACAATGATGAGGACACTGAGCCAATGGTGAGCTCGCATCATGGGGTTGAATACACGGCTGCGGCCAGAAATTAGGAAAATGGCTGGGTGATGCATCATCTGTCATAGGTAATATTGCCAGGAGGAGGCACATTAAGTTATTGCCTACCATAATATTTTCGAGGCATAAGGCGCTTTGCGCTAGATACCTAAGCAAACGAACAGAGCCACCAGCAGAATGGTGTAACACACTCCCCAATGGTGCTGGCATCATGGGTTCAATCCCCCACTCTGTCCAATGAATAAGGCTGCCTGAGCCATCACCTGTCATGATGAATAGTGAGCTAGGAAGCCATGTTATATTTTATTGTTATTACTACTGCTAGCAAATGCACTATGAAAGCACTGTAATAGCAGGTAATGCATAAGGCGCCCATCAAGGTACCTCAGAGGTCAAATTTTAAAGTGCACTGTCCACCAACGAAACCCACAATGTTGTGTATAGGGTGCGTATTGGTTGCCGTATGAGGCAGGGCATGGACCCAAACACAGTCAGTGCTGGCACTATTGTGTATTGTAACGCATGGAAATCCTAAGTAGGTGAGCAGACATGCAAGATGGAACAGCAGTGTAGCAGAATGGTCAGGGCACTGACTGACCGTGAAGGGGTCATGTTTCCAAATGAGCAGTGACTAAGCTTGGCTTACCTACATCTGTGTACAGCATGCAATTGGACAGAAATCTGTGCTGCCAGCTAAACACAAGCCCACCCCAGTGCTCAAGAGTATTTCCCCTTTTAGGGTGCAACAGAATGCACATCATAAACAACCATGTCAGTCAAGGCGAGTTCACATGTAACCCAAACACTGCACAGAGCTGAAAGGAAACGGAAAGCAGAACGAAAAGAACCACAGAGATCACATGTGCTGTAGTACAAAAATGACATCCAGGCCATGTGGCATCTACAGAAAATGCACACACATCAATTGGGGCTAGCTGTAGCTATGTACAGAGTGATAGTAATGTACCATGCTATAATGATAGTGTGCGACAGAGGATGTGAAGATGTGTCCTGCAGATGAGACTGAAATAGCAGGACAGCTGAAATCTCATGATGATAGTGGACTAGCGGTGCTATGCAGAGCACACACACGAGAGGCAACCATGGAGAGATGAAGTGCAGGAAGGTGTAGGAGTGCAGGATGGGTTGTAGCAGCATGCACATCAGGGTAGGATGACACAAGAGCTGGCAGACAGAAGATGGACAGAAACCATGGCTCACAACTCAGATGAGGGTACAATGTGCTCACAGCACAAAACCTGCCAACATATGACCGTCAAAGAAATGGAAACGACATCTGCAGGACAAGCATACACATCCAAGAGAACAGAGACGAATCACACTGATGACCACTACCACAAATTAAAAAGCAACCAACGGTAGGACAGAACAAACAACGTCCACGTCATAGCAAAGGCTGCATTCACAAATAGTCCAGGCCCCCACACAAGACGCATGCTGGTTGTAAGGACAGGCAAACCCACAGGAGAAAGCATGAAACAAATGCACCTGGTGATCTGCTGTGTACAGATCACATCACAGTCTGTATCTGGTACCAGGGACACATGCACACACACACAATGATATGTTATGCAGTGGATACAGCATGCAAAAGGTACAGACCACATCACCCCAATCGTGGAAAGACCCACACATACTCCTACTCGAAGCAAGGACTAAATACAAAGCCATCCTACTCACCCACACAGCCATACATCAAGCACAGAACCACCAAATCAACACCCTACTGTTATGAAAGCACACGGAAGAACTACCAGACAAGCCGCCTCCAACCCCCTCACTGTACCTCTGAAGTGAACAAATGCTTGCAATGGACGTGACATCGAGCATCTGAACTGTATGCCCCATCTTTATGGAACACCCTACCAAGCTGCCCTTGAAACAAGACAGACCCATTATCTTCTAGAAAACAGCTGAAAACCATCCAGTACCAGGAATACCTCAACCCTTACACATAACACATAAGTTCTGTGATATCTCAATGTTCCATGTAAAACAAACTTGCTTTGTTAATTGTTGTTAACTGTAAACCGCAACTGAACTTTGGAAGATGCGGTATAGAAATATGAAATAATAAATAAAATAAATAAATAAATAACCAACCCTATACGAATCAGATACTGTCCACAATTTGTCAATGTCCATAGTATGTCCTATGTGCCCTGTGGAAATCATCAATGTAGCCTCCCTGGGGATGGCCCTGCCCTACACGTACAACAACCCCCCCCCGCCTTCTTCTGTAATTCTTATCTGACCCGCGGATAAGTTGCATCAACATACACCTACATAACTGCATACATCAATAATGACATAACAAGAGGAAAGCAAACAACCAACAAGGGCAGCGCTGGATGCGTGCTGGAGCTGCCCAGCAATCGCGGACAGGACAGGAGCAAATTCAACATGAAAAAAAGGCGCAGCACACACCTGCTCAACCTCAAGACTACCACACCCCCAGGTGCAGTGCTGTGCAAACACCATTAAGAAAGAGACCTATGTAACAGCTAATATGTGCTGGCTAGGCAGCACAGAGTGAACACCTTGCTGTACACTGACGAGAGACAAGGGTGTGTGTAGAGGTGATGAAGCAGCTGTTAAATAATGGTCCAGTTAGCATACATTGTAAACAAGAATAAAAACATGTGGGGAGACAACCTGCTAAGCACTGTTTTAACAAACATGACCCCAACCATACCCACAAACAACACACTGAGGCAAAGCCAGACATTATATTCCAAAGGGAGGGTCTGTATGGGGATGTGTACTACTCAGTGATGTGCCAAATTGCAGACACATACACAGCTGTCATCGTACAACAATGTGAGCACAGGTGGCCATGGACATTACCAGCAAATCCGTAGACACAGGTGTAAATGTGGTCCACGAGTGGAGGAGCAGTCTAGTGTTCAAAAAAATGTCTTGCACACAAGGCAACCACGCATCATATCACAACAGCACACCATGTGCCCTGGGCAAGTCACTGGAGGGACATGTGCAAGGAAACCCTGGATTCTCCAGGTCACAAGGAGTCATGTGTGATTGAAAGGTACACATTGTACTGCATGTATGTCACAAAGATCAAGCAGAACAAGAGACAAATGTCTGTAAAATACACATATTTATTTTGATCACGGCTCACACATACGATACACAGTGTAACCAGAATTGCAAGGTGCATCCCACCCCTGGCGAATGATGGGAACACAGTCAGCAAGGTAAAAATGCACATGCCACGTAAAGGTCACTCCCAGAGCAAAACAGAATGGCACGAGATAAAATGTGCATCAGGTGCATGATATGCACTGGGTAGCAGGGCCACACACCACAACAGCTGCTGCATGCCCCCAATGTGTGACCCACATATGAGTGCATGTAGACTACAGGTGTTGCAGGATGAGAAACCCAAACACATCACATGTCCCCCCAAACATAGCCCTCATGCAACAGAGGAGGTCGCCAAATGAAAAAAACATGCTGCCAAGATGTTGTAATGTGACAAACACATCTGTAAAGTAATGTCCCAACTCCCACATAATGGCTGATCACCACATCAGCAATGCGTCACTGTACACCCCAAATATCATCTCAAGCTTACTGACTATATGCTAACAGGTAGCAGGGACATATGAACACAGAGTGAATACAAACCACACAACCAGCTGAAATGTGCAGACATAACACCATGCAGGAGGTCCCCTTGCATTGTTTGTTGGTTAGCCAGTCTTTGGCCACATATAGCATGAACATAAGAACATAAGATCATAAGATATGCCATACTGGGTCAGACCAAGGTCCATCAAGCCCAGTATTCTGCTTCCAACAGTGGCCAATCTAGGTCACATGTACCTAGCAGTTTCCCCAAGAGAAACAAGTTCCACAATGCTTGTACTGGGTCAAGCATTGATATCTTCTGTCACTTCTTAATAATGGTTTATGGACCTTTCCTCCAGGAACTTGTCCAAACCTTTTTTAAACCCAGCTACACTAACAGCCTTTACTACATCCTCCGGTAACAAATTCCAGAGTTTGATTACACGTTGAGTGAAAAAATATTTTCTTTTATTAGTCTTAAATAGTTTACCCTGTAGCTTCATTGCATGTCCCCTAGTCTTTCTATATTCTGATAAGGTAACCAATCGATCTACGTTTACCCGTTCCACTCCGTTCATTAATTTATAGACTTCTATCATATCTCCCCTCAGCCGTCTCTTTTCCAAGTTAAAGAGCCCTAACATTTTTAGCCTTTCTTCATAGGAGTATCCTTCCATGGTCCATGGAATGCAGATGTGTAGTACGAAAATGGACACCCACACTAACACACCCCAAATATAATGTCCTAATGCGAGTGTTGTAAATGCAGGGGGTAACACAGGACTGTGCAGACGTGCAATGCAAGGTGTGGCCATACATGCAGAGTGTCATGTCTGTACATCAAACAAACACAATAACCAGCATGTTAATATGCAAAGGATGGAAAATAATCTCACAGTGAACCACACCGAGGCCATAGTTCCACATGTTGTGGTCTCACAAACATAGTCAGTCAGAAGCACAAGCACCAGCCGGACACTAACATGGTACAGTGATGCCACACATGAATGTAAACCCCCATTGCCCCCCCTCCACACATCAATCAAGGATGGTGGTGGGCATGAACGTGTGATATGGCAAAACATGTATCATGTCCAGGTGTGTGGCAGGTGGACATAGACAATTGGAACGCTGTAACTGTTCCCCCCTGCCACAATCACGGCTGTATGCTACAGTTGAAACAAACAGATTAGCGTATCCTGGGTGCCATGTCACACACATGGCCCAAAGCTGTACACTAAACAACTGGTGAGGAATGTCCAAAATACACAGATAATGTCAGTCCCTGATGCGCACACTGTCCCAAAAACAAAGGGTCCCTGACATCCAAAAGATCACTTACAAACACCCCATGCAAACATGGGCATGCATAGTAAAGTGTCACATTCCAATATGACACAGTCCCTGGAAGTTCATCTGTGTCCCTGCAATCAGCAGGACTCTCAGCCACAGCATGGCCCAAAATGTGTGTTGTACAGGTCTGTCATGGGCAAACCAGCACTCCAAGAGCAATAATGTCCAGCACAGGCCTGTGTTCCATTCACATAAGTCAACATCAAATGGCAGATTTCCCCTGAAACAATAACATGGTGGACTGTCACACAACAGGTGTTGGATGGGGAGCCGAGATGCACTGGAGGAAATGGGTTCATCATGTCCATTGCCCTGTGTAAAGAAAGAATACGTATGGCCAATGTTAGAAACCTTGCAACAGCAGCACAAATTGCCACGATTCACAATGCACAAAATACAGACTAAAGGGATGCAAATGCAAACATCAGAGGACTTACAGGGGGGCCACGGTGGATCCTCCTCCACATCCTCATTAATCTCTGCAGGAATATGATGCCTGAGAGCAATGTTGTGCAGGATGCAACATTCTACGATAATCTCTGCAACAGTCATTGGCGTATATTGTAAGGCCCCACCTGATCTATCCAGACACCTGAAGCGACTTTTCAAAACGCCAAAGGTGCGTTCTATGACAGAGCGGCTGGAGGCGTGGGCCTCATTGTACCTCCGCTCTGCACGTGTCCGTGGTTGACGCACAGGTGTCAGGAGCCAGGGCTGACACCCATACCCTGCATCACCTGCAGAAGAAAATGCTCCATGTGAATGAATGAGCGCATGACACCATCAATTGACAGACGTATAGACGTGAGAAGCAACCCACAACACATCAGGACAGACATATGTGACATCACAAATATCCAAACAAACGAACAACACCTATGGTGATAGAAATACAACAAATGCCCTGTCTACTCTGTAGAGACATGCCAAAGAAGAACACAATCCCACCTTGTCCTCCAAAGATCCCCTATGTGTAGCACACGTGCCTTGTTATGGGGTTCATGTTCTCATCTCCGACACCATCACCACCAATGGTAGACTACACCACCAATACACATGAAACATACGAACAATATATGTTTGCAAAGTACACACCACAATAATGTGTGCTGAGCCAATGTAGGCACACACAAAGAACATGTATGACTGTGATGTCAGCCAGGATCAACACAATATCACCTCGACACCCCGTGTCCTCAAAGGTCTACATATCTACATATAGCAGTCTGGACGTCAGATGCTGTTGACTGCTGTCCACCAACCATCTCAGTAGACACCCTGGCCACTGTACCATATCGTTCCATCCTTGTTAAGCTGCGCTCCACTGAATTTAACACTGTAGCCCACATGATCTGTAAAACATCACAACTACTGAATATGACTACGTTCCTGTGTATGTCCCACCAATACCTCTCTATCTGGCCACAACATGGCCCCATGCCATTGCTGTCACCTCTCCCAAATGATGAGTCACATCAGGATAATCACGGACAATGACGCCTAGGTACTGCACATGTGCAGTGGCCAAAGGTAATGCTAACCCTAGACTTGTTCCCACCCCTGTAATGGCATAGGCCGAAAGCATTACCACAACTATGCAAACATGTACACCCAATTGCAAAGGCAAGGAACATGCATCATACGTGGGCAACCCCCCCCCCTCTTGTCCACCAATCAACGGCTAACAACCCCAGGACTGAGTGAGTGTGTGGCCCTCACATGCACATGACAAGCACTAGGTGCATGGATTGTCAATAACACACATCTTACACGACCTAACACAGGTACAATCCAAACCCAAGCATGCACAGGTGGGTGAGAATGGCTACCCCCCCCCAATCCCTGTGGCCAGATGGAATACAGACACAAGTAGAAATACACACCCAGGACACACATCTGAACAAGTGCATACGTCCTCTAACACCACCAGCATCTCTACGTCAAATATGGCTTTGAAACGGATGTGACATGGCTAATCATGTCCCCTGTTAAACAACGTCTACAGTCCTGTAATAATGTAAACTCACAACATTCGTCAGTCTGCTGAATGTGAGTTCATTTTCGTAATGCCCAGTGGGCAAACGCTGCACCACATGGGAGATGTTACGGAAACACATACATATATGCATAATCACAGAATATATTTGGAGATACTCACCCAGCAATATACAGTCACCGTACTGTCCATCCTCAAATTCCCTAAATAGTGCTGAGCGATGCAGGATATAGGAGTCATGGGTGGACCCTGGAAACCTTGGGACCACATTCAGAATATGCAGATTAGCATCACATACAACTTGAACATTCAGGGAATGGTAGTGTTTGCGGTTGCGGAACACCACCTCCCTGTCTCTGGGCGGGACCAGGGCAACATGTGTGCAATCAATAGCTCCCATCACGTGTGGTATCCCGGCTAAAGCCTCAAAGGCCTGGTTCAGGGTCCCCCATTGTTGTCTACTGTGGGGAAGGCCTATGTAATTCTCACCTGGCTGACCATAGCACGCAGTACTTGGTGGAGACAGCGTGAGAAGGTGGGGTGGCTCATGACACCCACTGCGGCCACAGATGACTGGAAACAGCCAGAGGCAAAGAAATATAAGGCAGCAAGGAGCTTGACTAAACCTGGTATGGCATGGGACCAGTCAGTCAGGGGCTCGAGGTCAGGTCTCAGATCCTCATAGAGCCCCCTAATAGCCCTTGTGCTCAGTCGGTACAGGGAGATTACCTGGTCCTCACGCATGCCCTGGAGCTGGGCCCTGGGCCTGTAGAGGCGCGGCTGCTGAGCCTGCACCTCAGCACGCCGTCTGCGCCGTCCCCACACACCACCTCTCTGGGCAGCCTCCACAGCAGCAGGTCTGAGTTGCTGCGGGTCTACACCCATGCCCTGTGCTGCAGCCCCATGGACATCATCTCCCCTGTCCAGCAACCGCAGCATCCGCCCACGTCTTCGGGCACATGCAACAACAATTATCTCCACCATAAACACTCCCGTGTGGCTACACAATCACAGACACACACACACACACACACACACACACACACACACACACACACACTTCCCTAAACACTGGACAACTTACAAACCACAACAAACAACAGAGACAACAAACAACTCCCACAATATGATTCACAACAGCTGCACTCAGTTTCTCCAAACAAACCCACGCCGCGCCTACAAAAACACCCTCAATGGTGCCCAATCACCAGCATCATTTTATACAGGTTAATGGTATTTCCATACTGCGCAAATGCGACGTTGTGCGACAGCGCCGCTTGTGCACGGTGCACATGCGCATCAATTTGCGCATGTGCAAGACGTTACGCATGGGCGTCTGTCTGTGCGTGGCGCGCATGTGCAACTGTTGGCACGTGTGCGTGTGTATGAGTGCGACGCGCATGTGCCAATTGAGGCGCATGTGCGTTTGTCTGTGCGCGGAGCCCATGTGCAGCTCATTAAGCATGGGCGTATGCGTTGCGTCAACATCATGATGCACATGCGCTAAGAGTTGCACATGCGCATCGTGCACACAACCTGAGAGCAAAATGCACGCCCATGCGCAATTCGACATAGGCGCCACGCACAAGCAGCGCCGTCGCACAGTGGTGCATGCGCAACGTATGCGCCGTCCAAACAACTACAAATACACCTAAACGCCAGGTAAACGTTGACGGTTGTTTGAGGAGTGAGAGCGAGTTTAGAGAGAGGTGGTTATTTTGAGAGGTGGTGTAGTGAGAGGTTGTTTTGTGTATTTGTGTAGCCATTTGTTTCCTGTTGTCTTATCAGTAGTCATATCTGTAGTCTGTTGTTTCGTGTGTTAATTTGTCTGTGTATTGTGTTGTTTACTGTTCCGTTCCTGTGTCGTGTGCTTTGTGCTGGGGTCCTGGTTGTTGTGTCTGTCCAGTGCTTGTGTGGGAGGGGCAGAGGGGGTGAGGTGCGGTGAGGAGGCGAGTTGGGGAGCAGAGAGGTGGGAGGAGGGCGATGGAGAGGCAGAGTCGGAGCCAGAGGGAGAGGGGGAGAGAGAGGGAGACACAGAGGGATAGAGAGAGGGATAGGGATAGGGAGGGAGGGACAGAGAGAGAGAGGGATAGAGAGAGGGAGGCTGAGGGTGCGGGAGGGTGAGTCTGGGGTGCGTGCGGGTGAGGTGGTGCCTCCAGTGCCACAGGTGGCAGGGCCTGCGGGACCTGAGGGCCCTGTGGAGGTGGAGGCAGCGCCAGGGCCATCAGCACCTGCCCAGCCTGCTCCCAGCAGGCACACCGGGAAGAGGAAGCGGGTCCCTGTGCCTGAGGCCCTGAGGAGGAGGGCAGCCAGATTCACAGATGCAGAGAACCACAACCTCCTCTCAATGGTCCTCGAAAACTATGAGGTTTTGTTCGGCCGCCACAGCACACGGACAGGCACAGCAGGATGTCAGGCGGTGTGGGAGGAGGTCCGGCGAGGGGTTGCCAAGGCGGGGGGCCCCCTGCGGGATATAGATAGCCTCAAAAAAAGATATTCCGATATCAAAAGAGGTGTACGGCAGCACATGTGTGCTGAGGAACACCATGCCAGGGGCACAGGTGGCGGGGGCCCCCTACCAGCCATGCTGACGCCCCTGGAGCAGCAGCTGGCCGAACGCCTGGGTCCCATGTACACTTATGGGCTGCCTGCGATGCTGGATACTGCACATCCACATGCAGGTATGTATGTCACGCATATCCATCACATCTCATTACCTCCCTGATATGACCAATGTGTATACAGGTGACATTTGCAAATGCACACACATAATTATCTCCACAGGCCCAGAATGTACCTAGGCTGGTGTCTGAGGTTGTGTGCACCACCCCATCATACCCTATGGTGTCCAACACATACACACAGTGCCACACTAGCTCCCTAACCTTGAGGGTCTGAGGTGTGTTGCGCCCTGTGTTTGGGGTTGTATCCGTGAAGGTGGAATGATAAGGCAGGCCGGGTTATACTATGTACATGCTGATTTATGTCTCCCACCTCATGGTGTCATGGAACAGGTGTAAAGGAATCTATATTAGCCAGAGTAGGGGCAAAGGGGAACGGGCACCACAAATGCAGTATACGGAAATGTTCCTCCAAAGTGTATTTCACATTACGTCATGTGACCTTTATGTTAACATTAATGTAAACTGGGGAAGAGACTATAATGTTCCTGTACTGTAACCCACTTAACCCAACAGCTTAATGTTCCCTATGTCATAAGCTCTGCAGGCAGGTACCCACCACAGCATACGTATTAGGATAGAGGATGAACAGTCAGGCCTTGCCTTACCAATCTCTGTCAGTCAGACAGGGTTCCGCAAACCTTTGTTGCTGCAACACAATCATTGGCCAATGGGAAGCCAAGGGTATATCAACCTCAGGACTCTTCCATGATTGCACCAACCTCTGGTCATGTATTGCTCCCGCATCAGTGGCCACCTGCCGAATAGCCCCAGTCAGACACTGCAGCGCGTGGTACACGACATGGATGTCCCGTCGTACATAATCTAGGGCCACAAACACATCGAGGATACACCTGCCAGCACACAGACACACAGTGGCTGTGGTCTGTGTGCTGGCATCTGCATGAGGGGTGCCAGTGGCCCTGGATGGCGCAGGATCGTGCTGACGCCCGTTGCCGTGCCGATGCCTGCAGTGTCTGACTGGTGCCCCCTTGGCCTGTGCTGGGATGTGTTCCCCTCCAACCCACCTCCCACCCCTCCCCCCTCCTTCCACACCCCCCTCCACCCTCCCTGCCCAGGCAATCACCCCCACTCCCCCCTCCCTGCCCATACCCCCACCCCCCGTGCCCCACTCCCCTGCACCTCCCAATGTGCCATCTTCTTGCTCCCCCGGGGTAGGGGGATGGGTGGTGAAATCTACATCCACCTCCCCCACAACACTGGAGGACAACACCACCACCACCCCCCACTCGTGGGCTAGATCCTGCTGCTGCTCCGGCTGCTGCCACATCCCCAAGGGGTCCTCCTCCTCTGCTGCGCGCCGGGTGGTGGGCCTGCGGAGACAGTAGGCAGAGGTGTGTGGGGCCTCGTCGCTGGCATCACTGTCTGTGAAGGATGACATACATCAGGGCACGTCCATGTGTGACACATACAGAATGTGAAGATACAGGCAATACACAGGCTGGTGGTCCAATGGCCCACCTGAACCTGTGGCTTGGCCCTTCCAATACTCACCATCGTGGTGGGGCTCCCGCTCTCTGCTGGCACGTGCCAGGAACTCGGGGTGGTACTGTTGGAGTTCGCGCCCCTTCTTCCTCAGTTCCTCCACCTGTGGATATGAAAACGTAGTCTGGTGTCAACACATAACACCTGTCACTGGGGCTATGGGAGACAAGACTATGCCTTGTGTGGCCCGCATCTTTGCTGGTCCCCCACCCCTGCTGTTTGTGGCATATAGAGCATAGTAACACACCTCCAGCAGTCAATCCCTTCAAAATGTGGGAATAGGTTAGCACATAGGTGTCACAGCGGTATCAACTGAGCCTGGCTTTCATCCACCTGCATTGTCATGTAGGGCAGCACTCAACAGCATCACAAGGTGAATGCATGCTGCCCCCCCCCCCATATCCCCACCACACCACAACACAACGGTGGAATGGTGGGAGGGACAGTGAGAGACAGAGGTGGGGACGAGTGGGGACAGGTGGGGCGTCACAGAGACAGAGAGGATGAGGGGGGGTGACAGATCACCTAGGGGACATGGTGTTCATTGCAGGACAGATCCCTTCTGTGCAATGACAGCAGCTGTCCAAGGTGTGTGTCTGATGTCCCCTGGAACAGGTGGGACATGGTAACCAATGGTGGTGACACACTCGGCACCATTGCCACTGTATGAACCCCATAGTGGGTCTCCCCTGTGGGGCAGCTCACCTAAAGAGTAGGCATATGGGTCCCCCCCTATGGGTCTTGCCTCAGGGTCGGCCATGTGTGTAATAGGTGTCTCACATCATCGTCATCACACATAGCATCCCTATGTGGGCCTCCAGCTGTGAGCGTTACTGGCCCGTGATGTTCCCATCAGGCCACCATGTAGCTGCTCGTCAGATGCCATTCACACAGACAAAATAGCATGGGGCCCAGGAGGCATCCATGTGCCCCACCTGCTGGTGCATTTATTGGTCAGAGAGGTGAGTTACTTGCAGTGCCCATGTTCACATTTGCACAATGCAAGGATGGCAAGGCTGCAGCTGATGTGTTGTTGCCAGTCTGCGACCTTGTCTTGCTCGTGTGACCAAGAGCAATTGGGTGGGGGGGTGTCATCTCCCATGATATCTCTGGGACAACATACATCTTGGCATGCACCTGGTGTGTGGGAGGGGGAGCAGACAGGACCTCTGTCGAGGGCCCTGTACAGATGGGCTGCACGTCCAGGTGTGGTTATACACAAGTCCCCCTGCCACCCAGATAGGCAGCTCCCACAGCCATGCACCCTGTGCATACTGTGTGTGCTGTGTCTGGGCCCAGGGTGTGAGATGTGGGGTGAGATGGCCTCCCCCTGATAGCGTATACACTGGGGACATACGTGCTGATTGGTGGCTGTGCACATGGTTGTAGGCAGCCTTCTGATCTGTGGAGGGGGGTTAGTGAGGCCTGTGGGGGTATGGCGATACCATTGGCATGTTGTGACATATGTACATCTCTCAGGGGGATAGCCCTGCCCAGTCCTGTGCAGTCCCAGATGTGTCTGTGCCCTCCTGTGGTCTCAGTTAGGCGCAGATAGGGGCTGTGTAACACACAACCCACCTGTTGAGGTGCCCCCACTTGTACCCCTCGTGAGCGAGGTTGCACAGTTCCCAGAGAGCCTGCTGGGGTCATTTTCTGGGAAATGTCCTACGTTGTGTTGTGAGGGGTGGGGGTGTTTGGGGGGTTCGCCTAGGCCACCTCCCATGGTTGACAGTGTCCAGGCCTCCTATGGTTTGTTGCACCATACATGCATGCGGGGACATGGAGTTCATGTAATGTTCCACATATGTTTCCCGTGGTTTGCAGGGAGGGGGGATGTACCTCACCAGGCGCTTTGAGGTACTCTGGGTGCTGTTGCTGCTGGACCAGCTACGGCTGGGTGTCTCCCAGATGTGGTGTTTTGTGGTACAGTTTTTTCAGGTTGAGCTGGGGGTGGTCCATTGTGGGCATATGACTGATGGCATACGTTGTGCTGCACAGTGTGTAGTCATTGATGGCCTTCCAGTTGCTGTGTAGTAGTGTTCGGCCCCCCTGGCCAGGACGGGCCTGTCAGCATCCACCTTATGGATCCTTGCTGGCGCCTTGTCCGTGACAGTTAGACAAAAATACAGTGGGTGTATCACACAATATCGTGTGACAGGCTTGTCCATTTAGGCGGCATATGGCACACACGTGTCCATGACACAATGGCAGGGGCAGGGACTCAGCCTATGTCCCCACACCAGTCCAATGATACCCTGTTGGCATCATTTGCCCTCGCAACAAGCATGCCTGACAGGCGCTACCTATACCTTCCCCGTGTCATATGGGAGGGGCGCATCTAGGTGTTTCTAGATGTTCTGCAAACTCCATCCACTCCATCCCCTGCGAAAATTGTTTTGGACAGTATCCTGGGTGACAGCAGGGATGCATGGCACACACGGCAACCGAGGCATCACTGTTCATACGCCCCTTACAGAGTATCTGACGACATGTCAGCTGTGACATTGTGTTCTGATCATACTGACTATACCACAATGGGGTGCTCAGGGGGCTTTCCATTTGGCAACGCAGGCAACGTCTAACGCTGCATAGTTATTATCTCGCTATGTGGCATGTGGGGGGTTGTTGGGAGTTGTATCCATCCTGTTCAGGGGGGTATCCTGTATGTTTTGATGTACCTGGCAGGGTGGCACCCTCCCTTGGCGTCTGTGGATATTGGATGATTGTCTGCCTCATGTGTCCTGTGTTGTACCTCAGTTGTGACTGCAACTGAGTGGAGCATGGCCACAGGTCATGGCAGCCCCTGGTGGGTCTGATCTTAGGGCGAGACCATTTACCTTTTGGGACATGCAGGCACCCCCTTGCAATTTACATTGATATACTCTGAGCTGTTCACCTTCACTAGGCACCTCGGTGGATTGGACGTATATTGTCCCTGGGGGTTGCAGCAGAGTGCGGATCTGGAACACAGGTGCGTAGTACCAGAGGTGACGTGGTACCGATGGATCCCACACACTAACCATCTGCACTGATGGTCCTTATGCCCATGCTGTGCCCCTAAACCTTTGTTGTGTGGCCAATGACACGATGAGTGTGGCCTGGGGTGGTTGTCAGGTGCCCTGGTGTGCCAAGGATGGCTGCAGGCCCGCATCTTTGGTCCAGCATTCTGTGTGCTAGTGACACCTGCTATGCCTGTGTAGTTGTAACGGACACATCCCATGCCCCAATGCACTGCACGAGGGGTTATGACGCATGTCCCGACTCCCCACCGTTTTTGTGGTTACTGACTCGCTTTTTTGGGCCTGGTGGTAACACCAGGGCTGTTTGGACAGAGTGAATTTCTCAGTGCCACTGCCGGGGCATCCTGATGTTGTGGGGTTTGTGGCCCTTTGGGACCATGCCACAGTATGTTGGTATAGATGTGATCCACAGGACACATGGCGCTCCACAGGGGACATGGCTACCACCACAGCCACATTGGGGGGGGCGCTGGGCTTGGCTGCTCGGTTCAGCCACCACCCCTGGATGCCATCCCACTGGCCAATCATGGTGACAGGGCACATGTGGGCCCTTGGCATTCAGCACACTAGGCATGGCTGACAGTGACCAGGGAGTGATTGGCACTCTTGGTTCTTGTCCTCTGGCACATGGTGTGTTTTCCGTGCTGGTGTTGTGTTTTGGGCCTATGCATACATAGTGGAGGGACGTGATAGGGTCATTCTCAATGTTCCCCTGGTATTGTTTTTGGATCATGTCCACACAGCTACTAGTGATGGGGGTTCAGATACACCAGTGTCGCCGTTAGTGGGGACCTCGGCAGACACACACACAGGGGTGGCTCTAACATGGAGGTGTATTGCACTTACAGGGACACAGAGATGGCAGTTTGGCGGTAAATGATGAACTGGGGAGCAGCAGTTAGGGTTTGCATCAGGGCAGACCACAGGAGCTGTGGGGTACTCCCATATGCTTTTATACTGGATGGTGGGGAGCGGTCACATGCTGACTTAAACACTGCATCACAGACAAAAATGGGTCAAGTCATTCATGCTTGTTCCAGGTGATTATCTGTCCCCAGTGCCACATACATGCCTAAATGTGGGTGTGGCCATGTGTGCAGTGACACCTATGTGCATTGTGCATGTCTCCCTGAACGCACGGGACCGTTTCCCTTTGGCACCCTTGACAGACATGGCATTGCCATGCCACATTTGGTTGGGCAATGTGGATGTCCATGCTGAGCCCTTTAACCCTGTAGGTATTACTTGAGATACATGTGTGGTCACATTATCTACACATGTCATGCAATCGAAATGCACTGGTAACCGGATATACCAGCGAACATGTTTGTTTTACCATACATGTGACATTGAGTGGTTTGCCCTATGCACCTTGGCAGGGGACAGGTCCATGACACGTGGATTTCTACAAGGCCATGGATGTCATTACTTGACCCACTACATGAGTTGTGTGTCCTATATGTCATAGAGCTACTGATAGCTACGTCAGACCTACCTTGGCAACTGTTGGACACAGCATACTGATCATGGTGGACATGCATCTGTCACATTCCAGCCTATCGGGTGTTGTTATGTTCCTCTGACCTGTGTCCTTGAGGGTTATATGAGATGTGACTGCACACACTACGGGCAAGGACACATTACACGGGTATGTGCTTTTTCCGCCCCTGTACATGTGTGCGTTATAGGCTGTTGTGTGCAACCTGAATGGGTGTATGCAACCCCTCAAGGGCATCTGTGCGGTACATCTACAGAAAGGGGCATTGTGCCTGGGGGCTGTGGGGATGTGCGACCTGACTCTGCATACATAGCTGTGGACATGTCCCTCTTGCAGGGCTTTGGACCTCCATCTCGCGGCTACTGTGTGAGGGTTTTGCTGATGCACATCCATATCTGCATCTACCGTATCATCTCCATACATCTACAGTGTGTGTGCTGGGCTATGTGCCCCATAGACTGGGTGTGAGGTGCAACCAGACCACTATACCCTATGTGACAGATCTGACTGACATACCCTCCGTTACAATCAACTCTCAGCCACCAGGGTCTTGGGTGTCCTAGGGCACGTCATCAGCAAGATACAGCATTGCACCATGGTGACACCCTGGACGCCATATGCATGTATCAGGACTGCATGAGGTACGGATGATTGACTGAACGCCATCCTCACACTGCACCATATCACCAGGGTGACTGTGGCACACTCTGATGGGCTTGGCAGACAACTGGGGATTGGTGGATGTATTAGGCAACACTGGCACAACCAAACATATCTCCAGGGTGACACAGAGCCCACTTGGATGGGCTCTCTGGACCCCTTGAGGTAGGGAGGATGCTTCAAACTACATTAGGACACACAACCATATCTCCAGGGTGATAGAGAACCCACTTGGATGGGCTCTCTGAACTCCTGGAGGTAGGGGGTATGCTTCATACTACATTAGGACACACAACCATATCTCCAGGGTGACAGAGAACCCACTTGGATGGGCTCTCTGGACCCCTGGAGGTGGGGAGGATGCTTCAAACTGCATTAGGACACACAACCATATCTCCAGGGTGATAGAGAACCCACTTGAATGGGCTCTCTGAACTCCTGGAGGTAGGGGGTATGTTTCATACTACATTAGGACACACAACCATATCTCCAGGGTGACAGAGAACCCACTTGGATGGGCTCTCTGGACCCCTGGAGGTGGGGAGGATGCTTCAAACTGCATTAGGACACACAACCATATCTCCAGGGTGATAGAGAACCCACCTGGATGGGCTCCCTGAACTCCTGGAGGTAGGGGGTATGCTTCAAACTGCATTAGGACACACAACCATATCTCCAGGGTGACAGAGAACCCACTTGGATGGGCTCTCTGGACCCCTGGAGGTAGGGAGGATGCTTCAAACTGCATTAGGACACACAACCATATCTCCAGGGTGACAGAGAACCCACTTGGATGGGCTCTCTGGACCCCTGGAGGTAGGGAAGATGCTTCAAACTGCATTAGGACACACAACCATATCTCCAGGGTGATGGAGAACCCACTTGGATGGGCTCTCTGAACTCCTGGAGGTAGGTGGTATGCTTCATACTACATTAGGACACACAACCATATCTCCAGGGTGATAGAGAACCCACTTGGATGGGCTCTCTGAACTCCTGGAGGTAGGGGGTATGCTTCAAACTACATTAGGACACACAACCATATCTCCAGGGTGATAGAGAACCCACTTGGATGGGCTCTCTGAACTCCTGGAGGTAGGGGGTATGCTTCAAACTGCATTAGGACACACAACCATATCTCCAGGGTGACAGAGAACCCACTTGGATGGGCTCTCTGGACCCCTGGAGGTAGGGAGGATGCTTCAAACTGCATTAGGACACACAACCATATCTCCAGGGTGACAGAGAACCCACTTGGATGGGCTCTCTGGACCCCTGGAGGTAGGGAGGATGCTTCACACTGCATTAGGACACACAACCATATCTCCAGGGTGATGGAGAACCCACTTGGATGGGCTCTCTGAACTCCTGGAGGTAGGTGGTATGCTTCATACTACATTAGGACACACAACCATATCTCCAGGGTGACAGAGAACCCACTTGGATGGGCTCTCTGGACCCCTGGAGGTGGGGAGGATGCTTCAAACTGCATTAGGACACACAACCATATCTCCAGGGTGATAGAGAACCCACTTGGATGGGCTCTCTGAACTCCTGGAGGTAGGGGGTATGCTTCAAACTGCATTAGGACACACAACCATATCTCCAGGGTGACAGAGAACCCACTTGGATGGGCTCTCTGGACCCCTGGAGGTAGGGAGGATGCTTCAAACTGCATTAGGACACACAACCATATCTCCAGGGTGACAGAGAACCCACTTGGATGGGCTCTCTGGACTCCTGGAGGTAGGGGGGATGCTTCCAACTACATTAGGACACACAGCCATATCTCCTGGGTGATGGAGAACCCACTTGTATGGGCTCTCTGGACTCCTGGAGGTAGGGGGGATTCTTCATACTACAATAGGACTCACAACCTTACCTCCAGGGTGATTGAGAACCCACTTGGATGGGCTCTCTGTACCCCTGGAGGTAGGGTGTATGCTTCAAACTACATTAGGACACACAACCATATCTCCAGGGTGATAGAGAACCCACTTGGATGGGCTCTCTGAACTCCTGGAGGTAGGGGGTATGCTTCAAACTGCATTAGGACACACAACCATATCTCCAGGGTGATAGAGAACCCACTTGGATGGGCTCTCTGGACCCCTGGAGGTAGGGAGGATGCTTCAAACTACATTAGGACACACAACCATATCTCCAGGGTGATACAGAACCCACTTGGATGGGCTCTCTGAACTCCTGGAGGTAGGGGGAAGGCTTCAAACTGCATTAGGGCACACATCCATATCTCCAGGGTGACAAGGAACCCACTTGAATGGGCTCTCTGAACTCCTGGAGGTAGGGGGTATGCTTCATACTACATTAGGACACACAACCATATCTCCAGGGTGACAGAGAACCCACTTGGATGGGCTCTCTGGACCCCTGGAGGTGGGGAGGATGCTTCAAACTGCATTAGGACACACAACCATATCTCCAGGGTGATAGAGAACCCACTTGAATGGGCTCACTGAACTCCTGGAGGTCGGGGGAATGCTTCATACTGCATTAGGACACACAACCATATCTCCAGGGTGACAGAGAACCCACTTGGATGGGCTCTCTGGACCCCTGGAGGTGGGGAGGATGCTTCAAACTGCATTAGGACACACAACCATATCTCCAGGGTGATAGAGAACCCACCTGGATGGGCTCTCTGAACTCCTGGAGGTAGGTGGTATGCTTCATACTACATTAGGACACACAACCATATCTCCAGGGTGACAGAGAACCCACTTGGATGGGCTCTCTGGACCCCTGGAGGTAGGGAGGATGCTTCAAACTGCATTAGGACACACAACCATATCTCCAGGGTGACAGAGAACCCACTTGGATGGGCTCTCTGAACTCCTGGAGGTAATGGGTATTCTTGAAAATGCATTAGGACACACAACCATATCTCCAGGGTGATAGAGAACCCACTTGGATGGGCTCTCTGAACTCCTGGAGGTAGGGGGTATGCTTCAAACTACATTAGGACACACAACCATATCTCCAGGGTGATAGAGAACCCACTTGGATGGGCTCTCTGAACTCCTGGAGGTAGGGGGTATGCTTCAAACTGCATTAGGACACACAACCATATCTCCAGGGTGACAGAGTACCCACTTGGATGGGCTCTCTGGACCCCTGGAGGTAGGGAGGATGCTTCAAACTGCATTAGGACACACAACCATATCTCCAGGGTGACAGAGAACCCACTTGGATGGGCTCTCTGGACCCCTGGAGGTAGGGAGGATGCTTCACACTGCATTAGGACACACAACCATATCTCCAGGGTGATGGAGAACCCACTTGGATGGGCTCTCTGAACTCCTGGAGGTAGGTGGTATGCTTCATACTACATTAGGACACACAACCATATCTCCAGGGTGACAGAGAACCCACTTGGATGGGCTCTCTGGACCCCTGGAAGTGGGGAGGATGCTTCAAACTGCATTAGGACACACAACCATATCTCCAGGGTGATAGAGAACCCACTTGGATGGGCTCTCTGAACTCCTGGAGGTAGGGGGTATGCTTCATACTACATTAGGACACACAACCATATCTCCAGGGTGACAGACAACCCACTTGGATGGGCTCTCTGGACCCCTGGAGGTGGGGAGGATGCTTCAAACTGCATTAGGACACACAACCATATCTCCAGGGTGATAGAGAACCCACTTGGATGGGCTCTCTGAACTCCTGGAGGTAGGGGGTATGCTTCAAACTGCATTAGGACACACAACCATATCTCCAGGGTGACAGAGAACCCACTTGGATGGGCTCTCTGGACCCCTGGAGGTAGGGAGGATGCTTCAAACTACATTAGGACACACAACCATATCTCAAGGGTGACAGAGAACCCACTTGGATGGGCTCTCTGGACCCCTGGAGGTAGGGAGGATGCTTCAAACTGCATTAGGACACACAACCATATCTCCAGGGTGATGGAGAACCCACTTGGATGGGCTCTCTGAACTCCTGGAGGTAGGTGGTATGCTTCATACTACATTAGGACACACAACCATATCTCCAGGGTGATAGAGAACCCACTTGGATGGGCTCTCTGAACACCTGGAGGTAGGGGGTATGCTTCAAACTACATTAGGACACACAACCATATCTCCAGGGTGATAGAGAACCCACTTGGATGGGCTCTCTGAACTCCTGGAGGTAGGGGGTATGCTTCAAACTGCATTAGGACACACAACCATATCTCCAGGGTGATAGAGAACCCACTTGGATGGGCTCTCTGGACCCCTGGAGGTAGGGAGGATGCTTCAAACTACATTAGGACACACAACCATATCTCCAGGGTGATACAGAACCCACTTGGATGGGCTCTCTGAACTCCTGGAGGTAGGGGGAAGGCTTCAAACTGCATTAGGGCACACATCCATATCTCCAGGGTGACAAGGAACCCACTTGAATGGGCTCTCTGGATCCCTGGAGGTAGGGAGGATGCTTCAAACTGCATTAGGACACACAAACATATCTCCAGGGTGATAGAGAACCCACTTGGATGGGCTCTCTGAACTCCTGGAGGTAGGGGGGAGGCTTCAAACTGCATTAGGGCACACAACCATATCTCCAGGGTGACAGAGAACCCATTTGGATGGGCTCTCTGGACCCCTGGAGGTAGGGAGGATGCTTCAAACTGCATTAGGACACACAACCATATCTCCAGGGTGATAGAGAACCCACTTGGATGGGCTCTCTGAACTCCTGGAGGTAGGGGGTATGCTTCAAACTGCATTAGGACACACAACCATATCTCCAGGGTGACAGAGAACCCACTTGGATGGGCTCTCTGGACCCCTGGAGGTAGGGAGGATGCTTCAAACTGCATTAGGACACACAAACATATCTCCAGGGTGATAGAGAACCCACTTGGATGGGCTCTCTGAACTCCTGGAGGTAGGGGGAAGGCTTCAAACTGCATTAGGGCACACAACCATATCTCCAGGGTGACAGAGAACCCATTTGGATGGGCTCTCTGGACCCCTGGAGGTAGGGAGGATGCTTCATACTACATTAGGACACACAACCATATCTCCAGGGTGATAGAGAACCCACTTGGATGGGCTCTCTGAACTCCTGGAGGTAGGGGGTATGCTTCAAACTACATTAGGACACACAACCATATCTCCAGGGTGACAGAGAACCCACTTGGATGGGCTCTCTGGACCCCTGGAGGTAGGGAGGATGCTTCAAACTGCATTAGGACACACAACCATATCTCCAGGGTGATAGAGAACCCACTTGGATGGGCTCTCTGAACTCCTGGAGGTAGGGGGTATGCTTCAAACTACATTAGGGCACACAACCATATCTCCAGGGTGACAGAGAACCCACTTGGATGGGCTCTCTGGACCCCTGGAGGTAGGGAGGATGTTTCAAACTGCATTAGGGCACACAACCATATCTCCAGGGTGATAGAGAACCCACTTGGATGGGCTCTCTGAACTCCTGGAGGTAGGGGGAATGCTTCAAACTACATTAGGGCACACAACCATATCTCCAGGGTGACAGAGAACCCACTTGGATGGGCTCTCTGGACCCCTGGAGGTAGGGAGGATGCTTCAAACTGCATTAGGACACACAACCATATCTCCAGGGTTATAGAGAACCCACTTGGATGGGCTCTCTGAACTCCTGGAGGTAGGGAGGATGCTTCAAACTGCATTAGGACACACAACCATATCTCCAGGGTGACCGGGGCACACTTTGAGGGGCTCTCTGGACCCCTGAGGAGAGGGGGATGTATTATACAACATTTGGAAACAACCCCAGGGAACGTGTGTGGCTGAGGGCCCATGTGCTGAATGTTCCACGACCCCTGATGGTTGCCCCTATGTGTTACCCTCCAGATGCAGATACCGCCATCACCACACAATGTTTCTAGACGCTCCTTAGGCAGATGCATGGCCTAGCTGTGTTACAGTGGGCTGTACTACATCAACACCAGCAGCTGTCATGACGCCAGGGGAGCATCATGCCCTCTGTGGCCACATCCATCACCACCTGGCTACATGGCCAACCACTCAGATGTGATACACAATGCAGATGGCATGTGGTTCACCTGCTACACTTTACTTATCTAGACTACTTACACACAACAGCATGGACAGCTGACATCAACCCTGTCTGTGTATATGTTTGTTGTGACCTGTGGCCATTCACTTACCTCACGTGGGTGGTCTGCCTCACGGTTGAAGTGCCTGGTCACCCTCTCCCAGGCCCTCAGGACCTTCCCCATGTTTCTCCGCCTGGAGGGCCCTGGGAAAAGCCTTTTCTGGTTTGGTCCAATAAGGGAGGCCAGGTGGTACAGCTCACGCTGGCTGAAGGCGGGCTTCCTGCTTCGGGACGCCATTTTGTTTTCTGGGCGTGTAGATGCGCGAACGCTAACGACGCAACTTCCGCATTTGCGCGTATCGGATCACGCACGTGCGCTCCGCATGGCTGCGCGAATAATCCATGCTTGCCCGTGCGCTCCGCATTGCTGCGCGGCAGAAAAGTGCAATTATTACCGGCACGCAGCATTCATACACATTGGTTATGTTTTTACTACAAATATGTGTCATGTTCTCAGCATACTCACATAGCTACGAGGTGTCTCTCATGTCCCTATAACAAACGTTAATTATTGTGGATTACCCTTGTTCACACAGTGTGGTCTTGAACCTCTGGACACATATCCACTGATTCCTGGGGCATTGTCAGATGAGGTGTGCTATGTGTGTCACATAGCAGGTAGTGCTCTGACACTGATAGCAATGGGTGCAGACAGACCATCAGCGTCAGGGGTCAAGCAACCTGGTGATATGGGGTTATGTGTGTTAGTGGGCTATGTTCTGTGGTGTATCACCATGTACAGACAGCAATGATGTGGTGGTTGCCATAGGGGTTTGGTGGGGGTTCATATATGAGCATTACACACGCAAATTAGGTTGTGTGTTGGACATTAGGGGGCGATGTGGTCAGCATGTCACCACACTGCACATTAACCTTTGGTATGTGTGCTGGCATACAGTCCTGGTGGCTGAGATCTAGCGCAATGGTTGATACATTGACTGCTTAACCAGGCATCATGGGTTACATCTTCCATTTGCGCTCTGGAGTGCCTGTCTCAGGCAGCACACATTATCATACTTTGTTACACCATTGGCCATGGTGCTTTCCATGTACATCTATGCTGTGCATGGCATATATTTTCATACTTTGCAACATTATTACTTGCCCCAGAACCCTTTCTACATTACAGAGGTGCTGCTGGTGGCAAGACACTCACACTGCTGCATACATCATGTGTCGTACACCATTCTCACTAATGGAGCACCGCACCCCTGGTAACGACAACACACAGTCTGCAGGATTGCCTCTTTAGCCAGCCAGGCATCTGTTCTTAGCAATCGAGCTGTGGCCCACACCTAACCTTGCTGCATGTGGAGCCAGAGGTTGCGTACTTCCATACACAGTGGGGTTATTGGTGAGTGCAGCCAATGACAGGTCCATGACTGTAAACTACTGGTGGATGTTCGGAAATCCTCACAGTGCTGTCAGCAGCAGGTGCTCCACAGGCCACCTTATAGTGATGGTGTTTAAGTTGACAGTACTACAGGACATTACACACATTCCAGGCCTGACAGCCCCCATGAACCTTGAAAAATAATTGCTCAATGTGACAATGCCTTGTTCAATGTATGTTAATTTTCTGCAATTTTACCCGCACTGCTGCTGACTGGCGGAGTCTATGGGCCAATGTCAATATATAAAATACTTAGCTAGTACAACCACACTTTGGATTTGAACCACCAACCTTTTGTTTCTGAGGCTTTGCAGTCACCAGTGGACTACAGCTCTGTGGCTGTGATGAGACATCTGGCTGTCTGCAATATAACCTATGCAGACTTTGTGCTGCAGTTAACAGGGTAGGGTCGATCCTCTCACACCCATGATGCACTGCACATGCAAAGCAGCAGTCTAATGATGGTCCAACGATAGGGTGTGCAACCCCACAGCACCTAGGCCTAGTTTTGGGCACTGACCTTCTGTGTTGCAGGTACAGAGTGGGTACAGACCATCACAGTGTGTGTGGCTTGTGCTCACCCTGAGTGTGAGGTGAGACACACAGCACCTGTCCTGGGTGAGATGGCCTATACATCATATCAGCTTGTCTGATAGGTTGATACATCGGACACACCTACAGTCCTCCTTAATGCATTTGTATCTCCCAGACCCATCTGGGCCTTGTGGGCTACAATGCTCACTGAAGGGTGCATATCCTGTGTGGGTGCCCTGCTCTTCATGATATGTGTGAAGGGGGTGTGGGGGTAAGGGAGATTTCTGGGCACATAGGCGGAGTGTGTCTGACCACCTAACCTTCCCTGTGGACTACAGTTTCCCCAATATTACAATCTGCACATTCTATATTCCAACTACGGTGCTAGCAGCTGCCAGCAATAGCAGACTCATTCCGGCTGTGGTACAGAAAACCTACAGGTCACTCTCTGCAATTTAGAACATATCCATATTTCTGCATCAGGCAGACAGACAGTAGAGGCAGAGTCACCCAACACCATCTGACATTTTGCAGCAGAAGGCACAGTGTGTGCCCAGCTACTGACCCTGCAAGGTGTTCCAGCCAGACACATTGTAACTGCAGACAGGCCGCTTGGTAGTCCATGGTGCATGCTACCAGGGAAACTCTGTGCACCCATAACTGGGATGTGAGCACAACCACCACGCAGTTGACTCAGTGATTGGGCCCCATATATAAAAGAATCATAAACATCACATGAGAGAACTACTGTATGGCAATATGTTGGAACCTAGCCATGCCGTGGTCACTGATCGTTCGGGGTGAGGGTGACCTCCACACAGGGCATGCTATGGACACCATGTCTGTGGAGGTGATGACAAGGCACAACATGGTCCTAGGCATGCACATTTGCCCTCTGTAGCTGCATCCTGCTCCTGCCGCCCTGTCTGTTCTATACCCAGAACACTTTGCTCCTCATTATGCACATTTGCAGGCCAATACTGGCAACGGTGCTATCAGTGTGGGCTGTGGGAGGTGTTGGCAGCCAGCACACACTGGATAGACAGACACACACTCCCCACACCTAGGACAGCATTGAGCAGATGTAGTGTTATTTGGGAGCCCTGACCAACGCAACAGTAATGGGCACAGTGCGGGCATGGCAACGTTGGGGTGCACTTTTGGAGAGATGTTCCAGGCTGCTAGTCTCTGGAGGGGACATGACCTAACACATTGTACATACATCAGAGACGTTGGTATGTTACAGCTCGATGATCTGCTTGTGCTTGGCATAGGCATTTCTATCAATCACTGCTCATACCAGGCTTCTGATATATGTGTGACGTATCCCCATGTGTAGTGTGGGATTGGTAATGTCTGCACATGCTAGTTTTTTGAGGGGCACACAGGGCCCGACATCCTGCCGCTGCATTGGTCTTCGGATAATGGGGCCTGCAGGTGCAGGTGTTTCTGCCCCTGTTGGCCACTGCTCTAGGGCAGATGTTCACAACTCCAGTCAATGTGGTGCAAACACTGGTCAGGTTTTCATGATGTCCGTGATGAATATGCCTCTGATACAGATGCATACCATGGTGGTGTTCACTTAACTTGCAGCACACGCATCTTTATTGGATACATCAGCGAACCTGAGTGATTTGTGACCCTGCATGGCTGCATTTGGGGGACTCTGCTGTGGGTGAGGCATATGTTTATGTGGTGTGTGCTGTTTATTGTAAAATATGTTATCTTGACCGACGCTTATGTCCTCAGCAGGGGAATTCCAGTCTTTACTAACAGGTTTCGTGCATGGGAAAAACATGGGGACTGGGATGGCAGGTGCCCCATCTGAGATTTGAACTTGGGGCTTTCTGCTTTTGGAGGCACTTGCTATGTGTACTGCACCACCATCTTAGCACAGCAACAGTACATTCCCGGGGGAGTCCATGGCTGTTTGTCACACAGGGCCTGTCTGTTGGATTGGACTGCAGCCACATGAGGGTGGCTAGGCCAGCATCTGCTGTGGTGCAGCAGCCACTGCCCCCTCTGCCAGCAGTAAGCGTCCACCACCATGATGACATGGGCTTATATTGGGGACAGCATCACAGCTAACTGACATGTGGCCCTCCAGTACTGCATTGTGTGTACTCTGCTGTAGGTGTTGTACATTTCTGAGGGGTATGCGCTCCTTATGGTAAAATAGAGATCCTCGGAACATGCTTTTGTTCTCTGCAAGTGGTGTTTTTATTCCCTATCACGGTTTACTGGTGGGTAAAATATGTGCACTGTGTTGCCGGTGGCCCCAGCTGGGAGTTGAACTTGTTATCCTTGCCTTCCCAACACACTGGCTGTGTTCCCTGCACCACACTGCAGACACAGAGTCAATGTAGACCCTGGAGATAGCATGTCTGTTTGTCATAGCGGGCCTTTCTGTTGTGGTCCACTGCACCCACGTGTCAGGGGCTCTGGCTCCGTCTTCTCTGGCCATCTGCCACTGCCCCCCTCTGATACCAGTAAACCTCTGCAAACATGCTGCAGGCCCTTCTGCTGCTGGTGCTGGGGCCACACAGTTTTTGAACATCCACTGTGCATGTACGCAACTACCTATGCTGTGCATTCTGGGTTTGGGGTGACTACCTAGTCCTCCACACTTCCCCCCAACTCAAACATGCTGTTGTGCAACATGTGCATGCCATAGGGGAAATGCCCATTGGTGTGGGGAAACCTGCTCTCTCCTACATCAATGTGGGATCATTCACGTTTTATGCTGCATGAGCCGGGAACCCTTCCAACATGCATATATTTTTGCCCTGCCTTTCTTGTGAGTGTATGTTGATGTTTCACATTGCTGTGACCATTACCCAGGTTGGTCGTCTTGTGTGGTACAATCGAGAGGTTTAGCAGCCCTGGCCAACACACCAGTCCTGGGAACACTACAGGCATGGATATGTTACACATGACTGTTGGGGGTCACTCACCCGGGATGTACACACTGTCAGACACCAGACCTGCTGCACACATAACCCACATCTGAATGATTGTTATGGTGGTGCTCAATGGGCAAAATGTGCTGAGCATATACATCCATATCTCACTGTGTTCAATGGAAACATCAGATAGCTGTGTACCATATCCCCAGGTGTAGGGTGGCATTGCTAAGCTATGCAACTGCTACTATTGGGGGTTACAGGCAGGGCCCACTGTCCTGCCTTTCCAGGATGCATTGTCCAATGCGGCCTGTGGGTGTGGGTGTGTCAGGGCCTGTTGGCTGGTGCTTTTCATCAGGCCTTCCCATATCATGTCATGGTGTGGCAAACACTGTTCTGGTTTTATGCTGTTCCTCATGGATATGCATGTGCTACATCTGCATGACATGGGGGTGGTGCATAGATATGCAGCACAGTCATTTGTATTAGAGGCAGCATGGAACCTGACTGGTGTGTGGTCCTCCAGGACTGCATTTGGGATACTCTGCTCTAGGTGATGCCCCTGTTCATGGTGTCTGTGCTTGGGATGGTAAATGTTAGGGGTTTTACCAATGCCTATGTCCTCTGCCTTAAAGGTTTGTGCTTACTACCACGGTTTAGTTGTGGGAAAAATATGTGGTCAGGATTGGCAATAGCCCCAGCTGAGCTTTGAACCTGTGACCTTCTGTTCTTTCATACACTGTCTGTGTGCACTGCACCACCGTGTATCCACAGATTAGCTGAGCTCCCTGGGACGTCCATGACTGTACATCCGACAGGGCCTGTCTGTTACAGTGGACGGTGCCAGCCTGCACCTGGCTAGGCAAATGTATGCTGTGGCTGGCAGCCGCTGGCCACACCACCACTTGTACCCTTCCGCCAACATGCTGGCATGTCCATATCTTGGCAAACATGTGAGCTGATGGGGTTGTGCCACTCCAGGACTGCATTTGTGCGACTCGGCTGTCGGTAATGCCCATTGTAATGGGGTGTGTGCGGTGTGGGGTAAATTATGGGTGTTTGAGACACGCTTATGTTCTCTGCAATAAAGGGGTTTCTTCACTATCTGTGTTTGGTGGTGGTTAAAATATGTGGACTGGGTTGGCAGGTGCAACAGCTGAGCTTTGAACCTGTGACCTACTGCACTTGCATACAGTGTCTGTGTGCACTGCACCACTGTGTAGCCACAGATTGGCTGTGTTCCCTGGAAGGTCCATGACTGTACATCCATCAGGGCCTGTCTTGCAGTGGACGGTACCAGCCTGCACATGGCTTGGCCACTGTCTTCTGTGGCTAGCAGGCACTTCCCCCTCCACCATCTGTACAGTTCCGCCAACATGCTAGCATGTCCTTATCTTAGCATAAGCATATGGCCTGATTGAGTGGAGCCACTCCAGGACTGCACTTGGGCGACTCGGATGTGGGTGATGCCCATTGTTCTGGTGTGTGTGCGGTGTAGGGTAAAAAATGGGTGTCTGCAACATGCTTATGTTCTCTGCAATGAAGGGGTGTCTTTCATATCTCTGTTTAGTGGTGGGTAAGATTTTGGGACTAGGCTGGCATGAGCCCTAGATGGGATTTGAACCTATGACCCTCTGGTATTACAGGTACTGGCTCTGTCCACTGCATCACACTGTGGCCACAGAGTTGGTGCAGTACCTGGAGATGATAAACCGGGTAGGATGGGGTCCCACACCCTGCTCTGCACATTTTTACTGTGGGCTCCTTCACCCTGTCCGGTGACAAACGTGCAAATAATACCCAGACATGACCACGGAAAGGGGCGATAAAATATAACCAACATGGGCAACAGTGATATTAATGAACAAACATGGGAGACACTCCCAGGAAAGCTACAAAAAAGGGGAAATGTTTTTTGGAAGAGTCTCCGCTCCGTACACCTTTCCATGATTAATTTCTTTTTTTTGGAGCTTTCCTGGGTGTGTTTTTAGATTTAGGCCATTACTACAACTGTTCCGGAGCTGGGTTACTATTTTTAATATTTTTCCTGTGATGATTTTCAACTTTTAATTGCACTTTTGTGCTGTGCACAGGTATCACACTGCTGACGTTTTGCAGGTTTCCCCGGTTTTGCTGTACATTGCTGACGTAAATGGTTTCTCTTCCCTTTAAATGCCCTCCAGGGCGAGTGTTTCACTCGCACTATTTTTTACTTGTAAATTCGGCCCCGCAACTGTGCGAGGGGCCTCTCCCCTCCCCTTCCCCGCCCATTGACCCCGTCTCTCCGCCCCTCCGGGGCCTTCCTCCGCCCTCGGTAGGCCTTTCCACGCCTCTATCGGACATTTGCGGGCCCGTACTTGTACGGGGCCCGTTAGTGTGCCGCGCACCTTTGCGGGGGTGACACGCACGTGTGTGGGGCGTTTATTAGCGTTTATTAGCGTTTCCGTGCCGCGTTTCTGTGCGCTATTTTGCGCCGCGCACATTTCCGGTTTTTAGTAAACATCCCCCTTAGCCTCATAAATATATTAACTACAGATAAATATGTCACACTCCCAAACTCATTACTTACATAAAACTAAGGGGTATGTTTACTAAACCGGGCTAACGGTTAATCCGGGCTATCTGCAACTAGGTCCCATTGAATAATCCCTCAGTGGCAAAAGTTAGGCATAGTAAAAGCATGTCCTAACTTTCACCATCGGAGCTAACCGGTAAGCAGCTGAATATCGCCGCTGTACAGTTAGCTTGTGCGGTTGTGTGGCTACCCTGGATATTCAATGTCAGTTGCTGGATATGGCCCGGATTGAATATCTGCAGTTAAAGTTCAGTGGCGATGGCATAACCGTCGCAAATGAATTTCAGACCCATAATTTCTAAGTTTGCTTTCAGCATCAACTTCAGTTCAATAATGTTTGCCTCTGTCAGTCTGACCATTTGGCTAACAGACTGATCACTGCACAGGAACGTTTTGCTGCTATACAGTATGCATGCCATTTAATTAGTATGCCATTATAATAGGCTCATGCCTGTTATAGTATGACTCAGGGTGTGCCCCTTGATTGTTATGAATTTTGCAATCTTTTGATGTTAAGATGTCTTCAAGAGAGAATCTGCATCTATCCATACTCACAAATAGCAGAAGAAAAGGGAGGCAGGGCTTGACTATTGGCCAGACTCCAGGTCAACTGACCCTGTGAAGGAAGTCAATGTGATCTTGCTAGTCACACCTTAATTTATAGTTTTTTTCTTGTACAAAAAAAATAAGCTGACTGTTAAGTAAAAGGAAGATAAATTTATAGGGGAGCAGATCTGCTATCCAACTAAAATGTTCTCACTGCAATATTCAGCGTCACTAACTGTTTAGTACCCATGAATATCCCCACAGACCACCAAAAAATGCTCTGTTAAAATCAGGGCAGTCTGTGGGTGGAGAGGGACAGTGACAGCCTCTATTTGTCTGGTTAGGGACAATATTCCTCCTGATATTCAGGACCAGAAACTGGATATCTTCCGCCACTGAATATCGGGTCTTAAAGTTGTGGTGGCTGGGGAGATCTACAGAGGCAGCGCAGTGGTCCGGAGGTGTCAGGTTCCTGTTCCAGCGGCCCCAACGTCGTCGGGGGCCTCTTCAAAAGCGGAACAGTTTGAAAGCAGCCCCGGGAGATCTACAGAGGCAGCGCAGTGGTCCGGAGGTGTCAGGCTCCTGTTCCGGCGGCCCCGACGTCGTCGGGGGCCTCTTCAAATGTTTTGCAAGTTAGTCGCAGCCGGAGGCGCTAGTCGGGGCAGCGATATAAGGGGCTAGATACAAGGGGCATATCAGGCCCCTTGGGAGCCCCTTGGAGCAACACAGGAGAGCAGGACCAAGTGATGAGCTTTGGCGCTGGCGATTAGATGGGTAAAAGGAAGAAGAAGATCTTGTCGGCGGCGCAAACTGAGGTTGCCGTGGGGCCCATGGACAAACATGTTAAGGTAGTGACTAACACCAATGTCTCACTTGATCCTGACTTTCTTGTACTTCGTTCATCTCCGGTGTCTCTGAGTTCCCCGGACCGGTCACTACCTTCTCCTCCAGCATATATATCCCCACCCTTGTCTGCCCGTGAGGGTACTCGGTTTCAGCAGAGTACCCCGATAGATGTTGGGGAAAAGCTGAAACCAGTAGTATGGGTACCTGTCCCAGGTGAGGCCAGGGTGGTGCCTGATGATCAGGTCACCTTGGCCGACATTTGGAGAGTGGTAACCCGTACTGAAAATTCCTTAGTGCCCACTGTTACACAACTTTGTGGTTTTTCTTCTGAGATTACCACTCGGTTGTTTGAGGTGGATAATAAGGTGGGGAATATTTCCACTCAGGTTGCTAACTGTGAAAGCCAGTGTCAGGCTCTTAAAGCTGTTAATTCTTCCCATATAAAAGAGAGTTTGCTTGTGCATAATAAGATGGAACAGTATGACGATATGTTTCGCGCAAAAAATATTAGATTGTTAAATTTTCCTTTATGTCATTTGCTTTCTGCTGAAATTTTACTGAGAAAGTATTTTAGAGAGGTTCTGGGATTAGCTTCGGCTGACTCCATTGTCCTCTCTAAGCTTTATTACCTAACTGGTAGGAGGCTGTCTGCAGGTCCTCTGGGGGGGTTTGATGAGGTTCAGGGCCAGGACTGCCTAGAGCTCACCAAATTCCTAGAGGACTCCCAAGATAATATTGCTTCTAGAGCTACCTTGGTGGTTTCTTTTGTCTCGGACCAGGATAGAATGCTTGTATTTCGCAATTACTTTAAGAATATGTCAGTTCTGTTTTGTGGTGCTAAGGTTCAAATGTTTCCAGATATTTGTAAAGCAACACAAACTAGGAGACAGGCCTTTTTGTCCCTTAAACCTAGGGTGGTCGCTCTTTCCGCTACATTTTTTCTCAGATACCCTTGTAAATGCTTGGTTTCATTTCAGGGTTCAAAGTTTGTTTTTCTTGATCCTTCTCAGCTTGAGGTATTTCTGTCTGATAAGGAGCGACATGGCAATAAGTAACTGGAGTTGGGTGGGTTAATTTAAAGCTGCCAGGTAATTTAGAGTTTGCTCTATTTTTTTCTTATTTTCTTTTTTCCTTTCTAATATCTCCCCATATTGTGGGCTAAGGTGATGCATTTCTGTCAATTGTTTCGTTTTGTTTAATATTTGCCTGTATGAAACATCTAAAGTTTTTTTGCTTGCTTTTGTAAGTTTGATGAAATTTCAATTAAAAAAAAAAAAGTTGTGGCGGCTAGGCATTTTGTTTAGCACAGCCGCTGAATATGCTCCCCATAAAAGTTTCAGGGAACGATAGTCTTCAACATAGCAGATTTTATAAGCAGATTCATGTCAACCTTAGGCTTCGAGCACTGGGTAACTTCCTTTAAAAAAGAGCTCTTAAGATCAGCAGTCAAGAAGGCTTGTTGTGCAGTTAGGTGAAAATGCCTTCCTGCTCAAACAATACAATATAGATACATATGGGTCCTTCGTCTGAAAAAGCAACACAGCTGTTGTTAAGAATATCCTTTTAGTGCCAGGAATAGCTGTGCGGTGATGTCTGCAAATATCATGCCCTACTGGGAAGTGTTTTGGCATTATTGATTGCTCTACTGATGCCGGCACAAGATGGAGGCCCCCAGAAGCAGAACTGAGCCCCCTTGGAAAAAAACCAGCTCGTGGTCAACAAAACTGATTTTTGAGCTACGGTTGGACAAGCAGTTTTGTAAATTATCTTAAATAAATTTATCATCAAATCTGTTAAAGAAAAAATTAAGTGCCGAGTCCAGAGATACATTTGGCTGTATGTTGACATGTTCTGTTATATTGACATCATAATTATACTAAATATTTTATAAACTAATCTGCAAGTATAATACCATAGATCCAATCAACATAAACAGCAGGGCTTCCCAAACCTATCACGTTTTCAGGATATCCTTAGAGCCCGATTCCATAGCATACATGTCCAGCCTGCTGACATGTCTAAATTATAAATGGGCTCCGTTTGAACCTAATTCTGCATCCATGGGTCTAGACATACCCACGGGTCCGGAATCGGGGAGGTAGAAATGTTCGGTACAGCACAGGCAAAGTAATATTCAGCCAACTCATGCATGCATCCGGTGTGCAACCTGCGTACAGGTGCAAGCACAGGCCATGCAACATAACGGAGAAACACGTCTCCAGTCGATATAATCAAAGACAGGTAAACATTTTGGACATCCCCGTGCCCACCATATTCTGAAAAGATACACATATCATATCCTACCCATCTCCGCGATGTACCTGAGGACACCATGCCCCTTGGAAAATACATGCATCTCCTAAGTTGCTCTTCACACTGACGGTAGTTTGTTGGTGCAAGTTAGATATAAATACCAATGAGAAATGGCTGTTTCTGCAACTTAAACCACATACCAGTCATCTATAGGCCCTGAAAAGTGCTAGGCAATCCCAGTGCACCCTAATATGGTATAAGAAAATGTAAATATGAATATGTATGTCAAGACATACTTTGCATCAAATGGTACTTGACGGTAGAACTGGCCCCAGTAATTCCTGCCATGGTCATCTCTACAAACACGCTTTGAACTGCTAAGGATGGACCCTTACTGAGTGCACCAAACCCGAAACTAACATTGCAGTACCCCAATCTGTCATAGTAATAGTAGTGATAGTAGTAGGGCCTTCTGTCTATGGTTTCTGATTCGCACATATCTGGGTACCGGCATTTCTTACAGCAGCTACACCTGTCCCATCGTGGCTTATGTCGGTCTGTATACATCCACTATCTGTTCCATGTAAGTTATAATACCTACTCCATGTAAAATTGTTCCATGTAATGTTGAAGTTCAGTTCTTTGTAAACCACATTGATTCCTGGAAATGAGATATATTAAAAATAAATAAATAAATCTGTGAGGCAACCCTGTCTGCCTTCCCACAGTCTGTTTTGTGGTGCTGCTCCCCTGATCAGGCCTGTGCCATCATACCCAGATAGCCAGCCTCCAGATATATCACCACCCTCACAGCTTGCATAGATCCTGGGCTGGAGAAGGATGTAGGCCTCATGGCACGATCTGGGGGATGTTGGCACATCATCAGTCATGTCTCCCAGTGCTTGGCACAGCTGATGTATGGTTGCCTTATCACACTAGCATCTCTTGACACTGCAGTCATCTATATGGTCCAGGTACGGCCGGCCATTCATGGCCTCTCTGAATTGCAGATCAGCACACCAGATCCTTCCGTGCTACCCACACACCACACACCCTTACTTGCAGCACAAAAGACAACATTCTGCCAATCCTAACCTATGACTAACAGCTACTATACCATAATGACATGACGTCGCAGGACTACAAATATGATCTCCCTTTCTCATTCCAACATGATTTATTTCCAGACTCACTCACATGCTATTCACAGTTTTCAGAACACAGGATTTGTTAGGGTCTTCTGGATCAGCTGTTTTAGCACAAACAGCACATTTCAACACAGCCTGAGTAAACACTATTGCTCTTCTTAACATTTCTGTAAGGGTGTTTATTACTGTTTCCTTTACCTTACAACATTCCCTCACCTCTGCTTTCTGTTCTTTGTAACTGTATCTTGTGTTTTTCCAGACTGCAGTCACACCAGTTCAGTACATACTTGTCACAACCATTCTTCTATATGGGACGAAAAGCAGAGCACAGCAGAATATTTTAGCAGACATAACGTGGATGTTTCCGGGAAACACTTAATAGTACACGAGCCTTTCCTAAATACGCTTTATACATTTGCGCAACTGACTACGCCCCCGTTCCACCCCTTCTGGGCACGTTCTGAGATCCCTGTACTAGTGCCGTGTACATGCACGATAGCAGTTTTTCAGAATATGGTCGGGGATGTATTTGGCACATAAACACAAACACATACAAACCCCATATTCATGTTATGGAATGACCCCCATAGTGAATATATACAAGAGAAATCTGTATACACTGGGCACCCTATATGTAAAGTTATATCATACATATTCATTGTGGATGACAAACCCTGACTAACTGTGAGGTCATCAGAACAGCTTTCAGAAGCCCTGATGTAGCAAATAAATCTCTCATATCTGTTCCTTTCCCAGTCTTGATTCTGAGTCATTTCTTTCTATAGATATTTAAAAGTGTTTGCCAGTTCTTGTCTCATGATGAACCATATCTCTGCTGTTTGTTTTCTCCCTGGTGACCTGAGTGTTTATAAAAACTGGAAATCTGATGACACTAATATAAAGAACATCTTGTGCCCACTAGATATCCATGCTTCCTGTCATGATGGAGCTGTAGCATAGAAAGAAACTTTAGACTGAAACCCAGTAAATGCTAGATTCTTCTTTTTATGCTTATCTCCGTAAAGCACTGCACCTGCAACTATTTTTTAACACTCCTTCCAGCATTTGAACTGAGTGGAGTGGCCTAGTGGTTGGGGCAAGGTACTTCAGGTGAGAAGGTCAGGGGTTCAAATCCCACTAGAGGACAGCAACCTTGGGCCGGAAGGACTGGGGTTTCTAGTCCCACAGGTGCTCCTTGTGGTCTTGGGCAAGCCACTTAACCCTCCAGAGCCCATGTTCCCTGTAAAATAGTTATCTCCAAGTTATAATGCCCTGTTTAATGTAATTTCAGTTTGTTCAATGCAAACCACCTTGATATCATGAAAGGTGGTATATAAGAAATGATAAATAAAACTGTGAAAACAATTGGGCTAATTGCTTTGTCTTGAATAGATTTCCTCAATGTCATATGTGAAGAAGATCAGAATTGAGATGTCAAGGTTGGGGACATACTCAGTTCCAGCAGTACAGCTCTGCTAAAGGTGGAGCTGTTTCTAAAATACACAGAAGGAAGTGCAGGAACACACAAGGATTTATAGCCACGTGCAGCGGAAGGAGTCATTTCATAAATATACACATGGGAAAAATCAACAGAGGAAACTTGGCAACTTACATGTGTATATGAGCCATTTTGCAAACCTAGACATGTAGATACTGCTAATTAATTACAGAGCGCTCTATCTTTAGCTCGTTTCAATTTGGAGGAGGAAATAAACATTGAGGGATTAAGGGGGATAGCCCCTTTAATCCCTCTTATAAAAGAATAGCCAAAAGGAGCATTTTTTAAATACCTATATGTGTCAGGGAGAAGGTGTAAATCCGGACGTGGACCATTTTGGGACATGTATTCCCTATGGGGTCGATTTTGACCCGCAAATAGTGGGGTTGGACATCCAACCCGCACACAGCCCCTGGACCGAATTCCACCCCGTTTGGCCCCTGCACGTACAGGGCCATTGTGCAGAGAGCATTGGATGGGGGCAGGAGAGGGCGGCGCTGGGGCAGAGCGAAGGTGGAGCGTGGGTGTAGCCCAGCACCCGGACATATAGAGGCCATTCTGGTCAGGCCGCTGTACGTCCCCTTTATCTTTATCTTTATTGGTTCATTTAATATACCGCTCTTTACCGATGGCACCAGAGCGGTGTACAATAACAAAATATAAGGCTGCTGAAAAGGAAAGGAACGCCATAAAAAAAAATTAAGAGAAAGGATAGAGTGGAGAAATAGAATAAAGCAACAGAGTAACAGAGGGCTAAATACATCCTGATTCAGCGGGGTGGAAGGGAAAGAGGAGTGGGAGGAGGAAGGTTAAAGGCAGTGCAAAAAAGGTGGGTCTTCAGCTTGGTCTTAAAAATTTTATAGGAGGGTTCTAACTGGAGGGCAGGGGGGGAGCGAGTTCCAGAGTCGGGGGCCCAGAAAGAAAAATGCTGAGGAGCGGGTAGACTCAAGGTGGGCTTGTGAAGGGGAAGGAAGGGACATATGGTTCAAGTGGATCAATCTGAGAGAGCGATGAGACGAATGAAGATGGATTAGGTCGGCAAGGTAGATAGGAATACCGGTGTGGATAGTTTTATGCACATATATAAGTACTTTGAACTGTATACGAAAAACGAGGGGAAGCCAGTGTAAGTGAATCAAGATGGGGTGATGTGATTGAAATGGGAGGCATGTGTGAGAATACGTGCAGCTGTGTGGTGGACAAGTTGTAATCTCCGCAATTGGGTTTGGGGAAGGCCGGCCAGGACAACATTACAGTAGTCCAAGCGAGATACCATCAAAGACAGTAATAATGTGGTCATGGAGGAGACTGATATGAAGGGGCAAACGGCACGGAGTTGTCAGGGTGTGAAAGAACCGCTGCAAGACAGATGAAATATGTTCTTTGAAAGATAGGGTGGAATCCAGGGTGACTCCAAGGTAGCGTAGGGAGGAGACTACTGGTAATGGAGAGCAGGACAAAATAGGGGGAATAGGTGGAATAGGGGCACTGGAGGTAAACCAAATGGCAGATGTTTTGGAGGGATTCACATGCAAAAAATTAGAGGAGAACCAGGAGGACACTGAGGCCAAACAGGAATTGAGGGGAGTAAGATCTGGGACAGTGGGGTCTGTATGGTGGAGAAGAATGATATCATCAGCATAGTATTGAGCAGAAATGCTGTGCTGCTGAACTAGAAGTGCAAGGGGGGCCATGAAAACATTAAATAAGAGAGGGGCAAGGACAGAACCCTGGGAAACACCACATGGGAGAGGGGTGGGAGGAGGAGAGAGGGGACCTGTGGAAACGGAAAAGGTTCTGTGGGAGAGGAAAGAATGAAACCAAGACAGTACAGAACCAGAAAGCCCAGTGTCATGTAAACGGGCTAGGAGAGTAGGGTGATCCACAAGGTCGAAGGCAGCAGATAAGTCAAGGGAGACAGCAATGGAGATGAGACCACGGTCATGAGCAGTACGTACTTCATTAAGGAAGGAAAGCAGAATAGATTCAGTGCTATGATTGGGGCGGAAACCGGACTGACAGGGGTGGAGTGTCAGAGAGGCCTCAAGGTGAGAAGAGAGTTGTGCATAAACCAGCTTTTCGAGAATCTTTGAAAGGAAGGGAAGATTGGAGATAGGGCGCCAATTGGCTGGGGAGGACGGGTTGAGAGAGTCTTTTTTTAAGGATGGGGCGGATAGTGGCATGCTTCCAGATAGCGGGGAAAGAGCCAGATGAAAGACTGGAGTTGATAATAGAGAGTATATAGGGGGAAAGGGCCAGGGAGGGATCCATAAGCCATTGGGAGGGGAGGGGATCTGAAATACAAGTGGTCTTTCGAATTGAGGAATATACCTTGGAAAGGTCTGATAGAGTCACGAGTTGGAAGGAGGACCATTTGTGAGAAAAGGGAGGGAAGTGGGAAGAAGGGGGGAAAGGGGGGGAAGTAGGAGGGGGAAAGGGAGGAAGGGGGGGAGGGCAAAAGGGAAAAAGAGAGCCAAGATTTCCGATCTTAGTGGCAAAGTGTGAGGCAAAACGAGTGGGATCAGGGGATACTGGAGACGGAACTGGGGAGGTGAGGGAATGAGTGGCGGAGAGAGAGCGAAGGACAAAATAGAGTTAACGAGTGGAATTGGCCGATGAAGAGATGCGAGAGGAGAAGTAGTCCAGTTTAGCAGAATGTAGCAAGGACCGATAGTGGGAATGGCAGTGTCAAAAGTGAGCTAGGGAGGCGGGGGATGGGTGCCTACGCCAGCGCCGCTCAGCGCGGCACAGGTAGGAACGGTGGAGAAAAAGACCTGCGTGAAACCAAGGGTAATGATGACGAGGGGAAGGGGAGGAGAGAGGCAGGCGCAGGGCAAGCTGGTACAACGCATCCGTGAGGATGGAGTTCCAAGACTGGGCCTGGAGGCCTACAGGAAGCAGATGGAAATCCGGGGGAAAAAGGGAATCAGAAGAAGGGAATTGTGAGAGAGTGGTGAGCTGCAATGGACGCCCGCCTTACTCTACCCTGAAGGTGGAATATGTACTGAGCCCTGCAGCCCCTCCCCCAGACATTGCGCCACCACGGTGGGTGTCCCGCCACCCACTCCCAGCTCCGGCTGCCCCCGTGGTGGGGAAAAGGCTTGCACTGCGGTCAGGAATTGAGTGCTCCTGCTGGATGTGCCAGTGCCATGGCGACCGGACGTCACAGCATCGGCACCCCAGCAGGAGTGTAAGGAGGGCTGGTTGGAATTAGGGGCATGCCAGGCCGTCTAAGTGCCCTGATGTCACAACCATGGAACGTATAGCTTCCGCGGTTGCAGAATCGGGTTCAGCTTGGCCCCATACATCTTCTGGCCGTCCGGACGGCCGCAATTCAGAATCGGCCTCCACATGAAATGGGAAATACACATGTAGACTTTTTCCCACTGAGGCCACATCTCTGACATACCCCCTTGCAATTTCGACGTGGTATGGAGAGTCACATGTAAAATGAGCTTACACATGTATGCAATTTATACATGTAAGTGATAGTATTTATATATGTAAATCATGAATAAGCCTTCTAAAATACTCCCCCCCATAATGTGCTGCTGTTCAAAACAGAAAACTGTAACTGTGAGACTGTTAACTATTCTTGTTATTATTAAATTTATACTGAAGAAAGAGCCATGAAGTGGTATTTTAGAAAGGACGTCCAGGTGAAATCTGGATTTGCAGGGCAAAATGTCCAAAATAATACCAGGGATGTTTATGTGTTGGTCCGATTTTGGAAACATGGACGTCTCTGAAATAGATGGTCACACTAGCAGCCACAAAAATGTCCCCGCTAGAAAAACTGGGATCAGGGATATCCATCCTGTGCTGAATGCAAGTTATTTTGCATGTGTGGATGTGCATCATTGTGCCGAACAGAAATCAAGGGTCCTAGCTTTCCTGCAATTGCCATCATCATCAAGGATATTAGGGTACCTTCTTCTCTATACCCTCCGGGTGTTTGCATAGCAGAACAAGAGCTTTTCCAATGCCTATTTGTGCCCCAGAGCAAGTATAAACTTGGACACAAATCAGGACATAAAGGGCATTTCTGAAATCAGACATGGATGTTCAAGGTCTCGGACACGCCTACACCATGCCCCCATTCAGCCTTGAATATCCTCTCATCAGGGACATCCTTAAAACTGCTTTATAAAATGGCTATGGGGTGGTAACATCCCAAACAAGAGCACTCACATTCGCAAAACACAAAAGCACTAAAGTCTGAAGCAAGGTGACTCACAATAGACAATATTTCTTCTGACCTGCTCTCCTCTTGATCTTTCTTATTTTTATTTAACAAGTTTTCTATACCACCTTTTCTTGTATTCAAAGTGAACAAATAAAACCTTACATAGAACAGAGGAGCTAAATTGGGATAACAAGGTCAACAGAACAATATGATTTGATTTACATGGTAAATTTACATCAAAAACTGAATTCTATATTATCATAGGTTATTTGGGGAAGGATATAGAGGACAGTATAGTGAAGCATGGGGGAGCTAGAGCAGGCAGAAAAAGGGGGGTATGTGTATGCTTTTTTATTAGCCTAGCGTGATATCAGGGGTCAGGTCCATAGTGTTACGAAAAGAGGAATGTTTTTATGGCTTTCCTGAAGTCCCATAGATTGGTGATCATTCTTACGTTCTCAGGGAGCGAGTTCCAGAGTGATGGTGCATATATTGAAAAGGCTCTGTAACAGGTTGCTTGTTTTGCTTGTTTTGATCTTAGGTATTACTTTTTTATTGTGTTTCCGTTTTGTTCTATTTTCTGGATCTTTGCTTATGAGTGTTTGAAGGATTGGTGGTAATAATTGATGAGTGATTTTAAAGACCGTGAGCAACACCTTATATTTGGATCTGGTAGTTATGGGTAGCCAGTGAAGTTGTTTCAAGGTTGGTATTATGTGGTTGCTTCTTGTTGTGTCATTTATTATTCAGGCAGCTGTATTTCGTACTAATTGAAGGGGATCGGTAGGCCCTGGTAAATGATGCTACAGTAGTCCAGGATGGGCATTATCATAGCTTGGCAAACTGTGTGGAAGTTAGTGGCGTTAAGTAGTGATTTGAGGTTTTGTATTATTCTTAATTTATGATAGGCTGCTTTTGTTGTTTTGTTTATATGTGCTTGGAAGTTCAGGTTTTGGTCTAGGCATATCTCTAAGTATTTGACTTCTGTTTTTACTGCTATGTCATTGTGGAATATTTGTAGTGTTTTTGGTGGGACGAAGGCGGTGCTCCTTGTCATGAAGAGTGCTTCTGATTTCTTGTAGTTTATTGAGATGTTATGTTCCTGGAGCCAATTCAATATCTCCTTGATGCATGATTATCCTTGAGTGATCAGGTCAATCCACGTTGATGAGGGTATATACCATGATGTCGTCCGTATATATATTGTATTTGATCTTGTTTTTGGTTATTATTTTACATAGAGGTTGTAAGTATACATTAAACAATAATGCGAAGAGTGCTGAGCCTTGTGGGAGTCCTTGAGGTTGACTAATCAGTGTTGAGCGAGTGACTCCAGATTTTACTTGGATTTTTCTGTGTGAAAGGTATGACGTGAACCATTGGAGAGTTGTTTCTTGTAGACCAATTTCTTGTAGGCATTTGGTAAGAGCGTTATGGTTTTTAGAATCAAAGGCGGCCTTGAAATTGATGAATACCATTATGAAGCCTTGTTTAGCATTGTCTAATTTGGTGATTATGTTGTCCAGGAGTGATGTGATTAGTGTTTCTATACTGTGTTTAGGACTGAACCCATGTTGGTGGGGGTCAAGTGGAGCATGAGTGTCTAGGTGGTCTTGTAATTGAAGCTGGACCACTTTTTCAATCATCTTTGCCATAAAAGGGAGGCTTGAGATGGGTCGGTATGAGTTAGGGTCTGTGGTATCTAGAATAGAGCTTTTTAGCATTGATTTTACTATAGCTTGCTTGAGAATGGATGGGATAAAGCCTTGTGTAAGTGAGAGTTTAATTATGTTAAGTAGAGTAGGGGCCAATTGTTCCATTGTTATCTCAACCCGGGATATTGAGCATGGATCAAGTCTGGACAATGTAGTATTGAGGTTGGTTATGATGTTTTTCAGCTCTTTTATGAATGGGATGTGAAAGGTTCTCCATTGGTGGGTATTTGATTAGATTTGTATGGTATTCCTTCTTGCAAGCGTTTATTCGGATCTGGTATTCTTGCATCTTTGATGTTTAGCAGTTCTGATCTTCTGGGTTTTTTGTTCTTCTCCATCTTTGCTCTATTTTTCTTAGAGCTCTTTTCAATTTGTTGATCTTGTTAGAATACCATGGGGCAATATTCTTTCTGTTGTTGTGCAGTTCCTTGTGTGGTGCGATAGCTGCCTTGTGCATTGTGGTGTTCCAGTTGTTTATTATCTCTTCTAAGTCTTATGTCAAGCTTAGGTATCGCTTGTTGTGGGAATGTCTCTTTGTTAAACTGTTTGAATCCTCTTTGTGTCCTTGTTGCTACCATTGAGTTTTTTATGGTGGGAATGGTTAATGTGAGGGTTATGATATGATGATCTGACTAGGGAACCAGTGTTACAGTTGGAGGTAGTGTGAGCTTTTTCTCTAGTAGTATGTTTGGGATAAAAATGAGGTCCAGAATTCCTCCTTTGTTATGAGTTGGAGTGTCTATTATCTCTGTGTAATGTAGGTCCTCTAAGGCTTGGATGAAGGTTTGACCATGTCTCGTAGATGTGGATGGTATGTTGAGGTCTTCTAGGATGATGAGAGGTTTCTGTAGGCTTGAGTTGGTGCATATTTCTTCTAGGATGCACGAGAGGTCCTCATCTTTGGCACCTGGTGCTCGGTATATAAGGCAGAACTCTATGTTTATATTTGATATAGTGGTGATGTTATAGCTTTCCGTGCTTTGAGTTGATAGGGCTCCACATCACTTTTCTCTTCCTATTGTTGACACTCCCTAATCTTCTCTCCTCTTACCAACAATTTCAAGGCTCCTCTCCTTATTTACCTCTTTACCATCCTTCCACCATCTTGTCATCTACCCTATCATCCACTCTTGAACTTTTTCATTTTCTTCCTCTCATTCAACCGTCTTCTCTCTCTCTGAAAGAACCTCGTTACCACCATGCTGCCTTCTCTCTGCCCCGCACTCTTCTGTTCCTTCTCTCTCTCTCTCTCATCTAGAGATATCAATCCCAACTCTGGTCCCCCCTAGCAATGTTCCCTCTAATTTTCTGTAGGCTGTGTGCGCATAAAATATCAGCTGTGTGCAGCTTTTGAAGGAAGGTAAAATTTTTGTGCGCCACATAACGACACTCGGAGTTATATACTTTAAAATTTGACTACACGTCAGAATACAGTATGTACACCACATTGATTTTAATCAAATTAAATGAAAATAGACGATTACTAAATGAAGCGGGAAATTTCTAGTAATTACAATCATAACTTTTAAATTTTAAGACGGCTGTGTTGTTTTCTATCAGAATCAGAGCCGTAATTTTTGTGCGCTCTGTTGTAAAGTATGTGCGCTCGCTTGGAGAGGTGTGTGCGCGCGCACACGCGCACAGCTTAGAGGGAACAGTGCCCCCTAGACTTTTGTCACACTCCCAGGACAGATCCTCACACAACTGCTCAAATCTTATTCATATCCCTCTCCTTTCCCCCTCCTATCTCCCTTTCTCACGTGCCTTGTGAAATGCACACTCCATCTCAAATAAGCTTGTCTTTATTCTTGATCTCTTTATCTCTAATGCTCTCCATCTTCTTGCTCTAAGTGAGACCTAGCTCCTCCCAGAAGACTCGGCTTCAGTCGCTGCCCTCTGTCATGGTGGGTACCAATTCTCCCACATGCCTCGTCCCATTGGCTGTGGTGGTGGTATTGAGTTGACATCCACTCCATCAGCATTTTTCTCCACTGCCTCTCCAGAAAGCTGTTATTTATCGATCCCCTGAGAAGTCCACCTCTACCTTTCTCACTGACTGACTCATGACTTTCCTTCTTTCTGGATTCATCTTCCCCCTCTCTTATTCTCAGGGATTTTAACATTCATGTTGATAACCCCTCTGATCCTTATGCTTTAAAGCTCCATCCCCTTTTCATTCAACCAGCTTTGCTCTACTGCCCTAACTACTCACCAGCACGGCCACTACCTCGACGTTGTCTTCTTCTCTAATTGCTTACTCTTCTGTACCTCAGTTCTTCCCTTATCTGACCATCACCTGCTAAGCTTCAAGTTTCATTAACCCCTGCCTCAGTCTCACCCAGTCTCCTCCAACCTCTTTAGAAATCTTCATGATATGGACCCATCAGCTCTCTCCACTACTGTCTCATCACCTTTTTCCTCAGCTATATCATCTGAGTCTGTTGATGACACAGTAGCTTCCTACAACACTGTACTCTCCTCTACTCTGGATGCTCTTGCTCTTCCCTTGTCACATCCTGGGAGGCGTACTATACCTCAGCCTTGGATATCTTCAACAATCCACTATCTACATTCCTGTGCCTGCTCAGCTGAGGTCTTTTGGCTCAAATCTCACACCCTTGTGGACTTTCTACACTTCAAATTCATGCTTGTCTCTTTCCAGTCAGCCATAGCACTCACCAAACAAGACTATTATGTCCATATGACTAACTCTCTTGCCTCTGGCCCTTGCCATCTCTTTACAACTCTCAACTCTCTCTTCAAGGTGCCTCCCCCTCTAAACCCTTCTCTTTCTACCCAAACTTTGGCTGACTATTTCCATGAAAAAATCCACAGATTACACTCAAATTCACCATGAGGTCCGCTCCATCCACTCTTCCCCCTCTTCACTCCCAACTCTTCCCCTCAACCTCTACCACCCTTTCTTCCTTTTCTAAGATCTCTGAGGAGGAAACCGCACATCTTCTTTCCTCCTCCAAACTCACTATCTGCTCCTGATCCTATATCTACCCATTTCCTAAGCTCCATCTCCTCCACTGTCACCCTTTTCCATCTCTCATATTCTCAACCTACCGCTTTCCACTGCAACTGTTTCTGCAGTTTCAAGCATGCTGTGGTTACACCTCTCCTCAAGAAATCCTCACTAGACCCTACCTGTCCTTCTAATTATCACTCCCATCTCCCTCTATCCCATCATTTCTAAACTACTTGAACATGCGGTTCACTGCCATTGCCTTGACTTTCTCTCCTCTCAAGCCCTTCTGGATCCATTGCAATCTGGCTTTCGTCCTTTACATTCTACTGAAACAGTTCTTGCCAAAGTCTCCACAGACTTGTTCCTGGAAAAATCCAATGCCTTTACTTGATCCTCATCCTTCTTATTCTGTCTGTTGCTTTTGATACTGTTGACCACCACCTTCTCCTTGATACCTTGTCCTCGCTTGGTTTTAAGGGGTCTGTGCTATCCTGGTTCTCATCTCCCACTGCATTTTCAGTGTTTGTTCTGGTGGATCCTCCTCTACTGCTATCCTGCTCTCAGTTGGTGTAAGCCAAGGGTCTGTCTTGGATCCACTCCTTTTCTCTCTATACCCAGTCCCTTGGTGCACTCATCTCTTCCCATGTCTTTCAGTACCATCTTTATGCTGATGGCTCCCAGATCTATCTCTCTATACCTGAAATCTCTCCAGCAATCCAGGCCCGGATCTCTGCTTGCCTACCTGACATTGCTGCCTGGATGTCTCACCGCCATTCAAATTGAACATGGCCAGAACTGAGCTTCTTATTTTTCCCCCTAAACCCACCTCTCCTCGCCCTCCTTTCTCAGTCTCTTTGGATAATACTCTACTCCTCCTTGTTTCCTCGGCTCACAACCTTGGGATCATCTTTGACTCATCCCTTCTTCACACACATCCAACTGATAACTGTAGAATCCAATATAAGGCCATCCTTACCACCTTTAGGGCCTTCAATAATATTTCTCCAGATTCCATCTCTGATCTCATCATACACACAACAAATAACAGGTCCAGGAGATCTCCAGCTGTTGACACACTACTTATACCAAAAGTTTCCTTAAAAGCTAATCAATCATCCATCAATAGGGCTTTTTCGAATTATGCTCCTAGATGTTGGAACAAACTCCCTTCCAATATCAGAGCAATTAAAGACATCAAACAATTCAAAAAAGCCCTTAAACACCACCTTTTCATCGCACACTTCAAACACCTAAACACCCCTTCCCCTCCCCCATCCTTTTAACCTCATACCTACCCTAACTAACTGTATAGATTTTATATATCTCCAACATGTATTTTCTAGAAATATAAATGATTTCCCTGTTTACTTCCATGTTAATTTTCCTGTTACTTGTAATAGGTCTGTTATATCTGACCAATTGTTGTATTGCTTCAATGTAAACCGCACTGATGACAAATAGCGCGGTATATAAGAAAATTAAATAAATAAATAAAATCTGTCATTTCTTCCTCTTTCAAAACAGCACCTCCAAACTTTAACATCAGTAAAATTTCCCCTTCTATCTCTGCCCTTCCCTTCTATTGCCAACTCCAGACTTCGATCCTTCCACCTTGCTGTTCCTTATGCCTGAAACAAACAGTCTATATTAGGCTTCATCTCTGGCTCTTTCCAAATCCATGCTGAAAACTCACCTATTTGAGGCCACTTTTGGATCCTGATATCCTCCTATGTGTTTCTTTACTATTTCCCAAATATATCCTTGTCCTCAGCTGTTGTGTTGTCTGTCTTGACTCGATGGTAAGCTCTGATGAGTAGGGACCATCTTTTACATGTGCCTATACCTTATACCAGATCCTTTGCACTATTAGCAACCAATGAAGCTGATTCTTCACTTGTCCTAACATTTGTAATTTAAAAAATGAAAGCTTTATCAGATGGCAAATATGACTCTGAAAATTTAGACCTGAGTCCAATATAACCCCTAAACTTTTAAACTTGTTTACAGACCTCAAGAGACCAACCTAAAATGGACAAATGGTAAGGAAAAAGGTACAAAGAGCTCCTGCTTACAAAATGTAGCTCAGTTTTTTGGATGTTAAAGGCCAGTCTATTAGCACCCATCCAACTAGCAATTGCTTCCAAAACAGCCTGTAATCTTCTGGTATTACCAACAACTGGATTATCCCATTCAACAAAAAACTGAAAATCATCTGCATAAACTGCAAATGTCATCCCCATTGTTCTCAACAATTTACAGAGGGGAAGCAAAAACAAATTAAATAAAGGGAGACAGGGATGAGCCCTGTGGGACACCAGTCCCTATCTCTCGTCTTGATGACACCTTGTTATCAACTAAGACCTCCTGTTGTCTACTACTCAAAAAAAGATTCAAACCAGGACAAAACAGACTCCAAGAGGCCCAGAGCACTGAGACGCTATACTAATAACATGTGGTTGACTGTGTCAAAAGCTGCTTTTAGATCTAAAAAAAAAAAAACAGTGTCTCAGTACTGTGGGCCCAATGAAAACCAAACTGACATGGATCAAATAGATCATATTTCTCAGCAAAATCTTCCGGCTGACTTAAAACAGACCTCTCAAGGAGTTTGGCAAGCATGGGCAGAGAAGAGATAGGCCAATAATTACTCAACTGAAGAAGGTTTATGCCGGCCTCTTCAAAAGTGTAATAACAGTAGCCACCTTGAGAGGCCCAAGAACTTTACCCTCAATGAAAGAGGAATTTACCAATCTGGTCAAATACGAAAGAAGGGAACTACTGTCCCCCTGTGAGACCCAAACTAGGCATACATATGCAATCGAGCAGGTGGGCTTCAGACAATTGTTTTAATTGTTTGTTTTATTCCTGACTTATACTTTTTACGGTGATTGGATTGTATGTATGTCTAATTTATTGTTCATTTTATATGTACATGTGTTAATGTTTAAAATCTCAACCCCCCAATGAAGGCCTAGTCGAAACATGGCCATGAAGGGTACTATTCTAGAATTCTGTGTGCACATCAATAAAGTTTAAATTGCCTACTGTGAGTCACCTTGCTCCAGACGTTTGTGCTAAAATGGCTATGGGGACATACAGTATCTGTGCTTTGGACGTCTATGTGCCCATTTTCAGACCCCAAAGCTTGAATCGGGCTTCTAAAATAATCCCCTTAGTCAATTAGAAACATGACACTGGCCATAGTTAATGCCCCATTACTTGTTACTAACTGATTAGAAAATTCATAATCCCTGGTTTCTAGTTGGATGCTTATTTCTACTGATTGCTGCATCTCAGAATATACAGTTCTTCTAAAATAGGATGACCGTAGCTCCTTGCCTGAAGGGAGAGGCTGATCTAGTTTTGGTTTTACCCTACCACATTTATAGGAATGTAGCCCTGCTTCTCATAGGGAAATCAAAAGCACATCTCCATGCGTGCAGTGGGGTAAAACCAGGACAAACTCAGTCTGTCCCTTTCGGTGTGGAATTATACAGGCAACCTAAATACGTATTAGTCATTGCACTTCTACTTCTGAAAACCCAGATTTTGAAATCTTCTCTACTGTGAATTCTAAACTAAATTTGAAAGTCTTTCTTTTTCTTGTTAACATACAAAGGCACATTTTAGAAGCGCCATTTATGTGGTTGAAGTGACATTCAAGTGAAAACATCTACAATTCTATGTCAGTTTTAAAGGAGAAGGTGTGCATGTGTAAGCAGCATATCTCCCCTGGTATGAAGCAGGGTGGATGGAAATACAGTAACTGTTTGTTTCTTCACCCTGAGTGTATAGGAACAGCTACCCATAGACTCTCTAGCTCTGAGAACCTTGAGAATAGAGTTCCCAAGCCCCTCCTAGTGATATCAAATGAAGCAGGCCAGAGAGACAGAGATCAGGAGAGAATTTGCCGGAGAACTATCTGCTGCTGGACTGCTGTCTGCATCTTTGTTTTAAGGATTTGTTTAGATATTTAAGTTGTTTACTTAAAGTTGTTAGGAATACTTGTGCCAATACAACTATACCTACTAAGTTTAAGGGACTTTGTTTACCTCATGATTAATTTCAGGGCCTTAATTAACCTATTCCTGATGAGAATGACCAGCTGAAACTGAAAGTGAATTGGACCACCTCTTTCCCTTTAATAGGTTTAAGACCCTATAAATCTAAAATTATGCCTGGGGTGGATGGGAGTCAGTGTGGTTGGGAGGGAAAGAAATACTTCATAAAAGCTAGCTTGCTACACAGTGCCATGACCTGTGCTTCTAAGGTTATTTATTTACTTGAGTGTTTTTATATACTGCCTTATCAAGCAAAGCGGTTTACAAAGAACAAATGCAATATATATAAAACAATTATCGTAGTTAAATCATGAACATTGAACTTAAGTTAAACATATTATTACATTGTAATCTGGGTATAGAAATTATATACATTGGATTTTTAGCAAGTGAATTAGCAGTTTGAGTTTCCAACTTATGTTGGGTTGGTGCAGGTTTGGTCGGTTTTTGATCCACAGTATTCAGAGAACAGGAATGAATTTAGCTGCTTTCTAAATGTGCTGATGTCGTATATGTTTTGTAGCTTTTCTGGAAACAAATTCCACAGTATTGGTGAGTAATATGTGAATGCTCTGTTGGTTGTTGTGCGGTTGGTTTTTCTAAATTCTGGGGGCACTGTTAGAGACTTTTGTGCCTTTCCTCTCGTTTGCCTGTTATTTATTTTATTTACATTCTCTTATATACCGCGCTATTCTGCATCAGTGCGGTTTACATTGAACAAACTGAAATTACACTGAACAGGGTATTATAACTTGGAGATAACTATTTTACAGGGAACATGGGCTATGGTATTTGGTATGGAGTTTATTAATGAGCTTATATATGTGGAAGATAACTTGTATAATATTTTGAACGTTATCATAATGGATTTGAACTTTTCTCTGCTCTCAATGGGGAGCCAGTGTAATCGTTGGAGGATGGGGATTATGTACTCTGTTTTTGAAAGGTTGAGGAGCACCCGTGCTGTGGTGTGTTGAGCCATTTGCATTTGATGTAAAGCTCGTTTCATAAGGCCTTGCAGAATTCCATTACAGAAATCAAAGTGCGGGAAGATCTTGGTGATTCAAACAGCCCTTGGTTTGATAGATGGAGTCTTTCAAATTGCCCCTTTGATCTGTCACTTGACTTTAACACCTATTTAAAGCAATTTCACAGGTCTCTTGCCTCTTAACTTGAAGGCCTCTTTGTAAAGGTTTCTAGAAACTATTTATTTCTAGTTAAGGAATATTTACCCTGTTCTACCCCCTATGCTCTTCTTCTTCTTTAATCCTTAGCTGACGTTTGGTGAGCAGGTCGTCCTCTCAACCAATATGCTGCTATAGGTGCCACTGGATTCCATGTGTTGTTCACAATACACTTCCAACCTTAGCAATCTGTGACAATATTTCTGGCCCCGTCAATGGTCAGTTGCTGGTTCCTTAGGTTTTCCTCGATGTGTTTGAGCCACGTTTTCTTCAGTGCTACTCGTTGAACCCTCCAGTGAACAGATTGTTCTTGCCAGAGGAGTTTGTATGGCAGCTGATTGGTGTTCATTCTGAAAACATAGCCAAACCATCGCAGTCTGCGTTTTTGGATTTCCTCTTTGACTGAAGGTTGATGGTCGCACCTTGTCCGAATTGTCTTGTTTCAATGGTGATCATGAAGAGAGACACCCAAAATCTGTCTCAGGCATTGCATTTGAAAGACCTTGAGCTTGTCCATGTCAGGTTTCAGGAGAGTCCATATTTCCAATCCGTACAGGAGAATTAGCAGGATCAATGTTCCGAACAGGGGAATTTTGGTCTTGGTGGAGATATTGCCCTTCTTCCATAGGCACCATTTGAGCAAAGTGAACGCTACTGTTGCCTGGCCAATCCTGCTGTGGACTTTGGTGGTGGATGCCACCTTCTTCTCCTGCACCAGCGATCACAGGTATTTGAATTCTGGGACCTCCTCAGTTTGGATTCCATCGAGGTGAACATTGGCCTGTGATCCATCTGTGATCATAACTTTGGTCTTGTCTGCATTGATTCTTAGGCCATAAGATTGGCTGATGCATGTGATGTGGCAAAGGATGTCAGTGGCCTCCGCATCCGTGTCAGCAAATATGGCACTGTTGTCTGAACATCAAGTCAACCAGTAAGTTGTTCACGTCATACTGGACCCTGCATCTGTCCTTGAATGTTTTCCTCAAAATGGCGTCGATCACAATATTGAAAAGCAGGGGTGAGATGACATCTCTCTGGCGGACTTGTTTGGCTAGGAAATTTCTTGGATAGTTCAACTTCACCAAGGACAGTCCAACTCCATCAAGGATGGTCCCAAGCCCACCTGCAAAAGGAGGAGGGTGGTCACTCAGCCACGGTGACCAGAACTGGGAAACCAGGGAAACTAGGCAAGAAACCACAAACCGTCTATGCTAAGCTATACTCTGATTTTGATTTAAATGAAAAGCTCTCTGGTGATACTAAGCCCCCACTGACTTAGTTCTGACTTGGATGTGATCGGGGCAGATGTGTAAATTCAGATGTTTCTAAAATGGCTGCTTGGATGTGGAAGTGATTTGCACATGTGAGTAGTCATATTCACATGTGAAAAGCATGACAGACTTCTAAAATAAATTCCCTTAATATCTTGCACTAGTAAGAGCTGGAGAGTGACATAATTAATTGTAACTTTGTGTCATGATCAAATGGTCTACGCATCATACAGATATTACTAGGCAAGAAGATGTTTCTGAATAGCAATCTCCTGACATATAACAGTTCCACTGGATCCATGTAGAAATCATCCAGAAACGTTCTGGAATCTGCACTCTTGAGACCAGTCCACACTGGATGCATGCAATGGCTCATCAGTATCAGCTATCACATAGCTCACAAATGCATTTACCAGATCAAAACAGGGAATCTGCACTTAAAAAGTCTATTGAATGAAACTTCTAGCCGATATCCATTACTTACCTGCATCGTGATTTATATTTCCATAATTGTATGGTCAAGTACTGCATTTTTTCTCAATAATGACCTTATAATATTTTTGATAGTGGATAGTGATAGAAGGCAATAGGAAGGATGCTGCTGTCTCAGTACTAAACACTGGAAATTAACACATTGTATACTGCTGTACAGGGGATAATGGTCTTGTTTTGCTCATTTCTGCCTAGAAACGATTAGTCACTGGCATGTGCTTATGATTAAAAAGTCTTCAAAATGTCTTTGTATGTGCAGGGGACATTCAGTGGTCTTAGTTTACACTCTGGAGGAAACTAGAGCTAAATATAGAGGCAAATATACTTTTGCAAGAAGTACAGTGCTTGGATGCTTGCTGTCAATTGACACTATTCACTGAGTAATTTGAGCTTAACTCCATAGTTCCAATGTCCAAAAAGGAATTCATAGCAATAAGATTGAAAACAGATGGACTGCCATAAAGGCCTTCACCATATGCTGGCACAATCCTAGAATTCCAGGGCATATCAGTCTCATTACTCCTACTATAATGGTTACAAGTTAGCATCTGAAATTATTTCTGGGGACTTTATGGACAGTCTATCCAGCAATATTCATTTTTCATTTTTCTAAGATTGCAGTATATTGGAGAAGAAACAGTGTATACATGAAGGCACATTTTAGAAATGACGGCTAGATGCAATCTTGGATGTCCAGGTCAAAATGTCTATTAAACTGCTGTCCATGTACAAGTTTCGTCCCGGTTATAGATGCTTCCAAGTGCCCAAAAGGACAGCAGGAGCCCCAGCCACATAGACGACTTCATAATAAAATGATAGGATAGAGGTGTCTATCCCTTGCTGAATGCATGTTCCAGCCTGCTATTTTGCAAGTGGAGACATGCATCAGCATGCCAACCAGAATATAAGTTCTCGCATTTCTCCCTTCCGTTCACTTTTCAATGTGAAATGTATTGTGGAGATCAGAGTACTCACTTGTTTACTCCCTCCAGGTATTTTGATGGCAGAACGGGAGCTTTTCTGGTGTCTATTTATGCTCTGGAGCAGGAATACTGTAGACATTGACATTACTGCTGGTGGGTTTAGACGTGCTCACCATTTCGGAAATCGAGTGCACACATATATCTTGTCTGGAACGCCCCAGATACGCCCCCATGCAACATGCAAGTGTTTGCCCTGCAGACGTCAACATAGCCGGCTTTGTAAAATGGTTCAGGGGTCTTCTTTGGGATTTGTACATCTACATGCCCGTTTAGACATCCAACTCACAAATAAAGTTCTAAAATGACCATCTTAGTCAAAGCTGATTTATTTAGTAGTGACTCTCATCAGAACATAACATATAATTACAGTAAATAATGTAGCATTATTATCACATACTCAACATATTTAAAATTCTACTTTGATTTGCAGTGTTATGCCATTAGCACCAAGGGGCCTATTTATTAACAACAGTATTTGGGTAAATAGGGCCCCAAATCCTACATTTATTCTTACTTAATAATACTCTAAGAATCTATAGTCATGACATAATAATTAATATATTGTGAGGGTTATTTCCACATCAAAATGGCATTGCGTATAAATAGTGACTTTAGAAAAGGCTAAATTTATACCTGGATGTCTATAATATGTAGAAATTTCAACGGGGCATGTTGGATAGCATGGTTTAATGTCACCTGAGCAGATCAAAAATCTACATGTACGAGTATATTCCCCATTTCATATAGGGAATGCATGTGTATGACCAAAATTGTCTACATCGAGATTTATCGCTGCTCTCTTTTAAAAGTACTTGTTTTGGCCAGCCCTTTACAGTAGAGATAACCAGGGTATCCGGATGCCCGGTTCGCCTGCCGCCATAGGAACACCTACCCATGCCTTGTCCCCTCACCCCCCCCCCCCCCCGATCCCATTCTCCACAAAACACACAACACTAACATCTTTGGAATAACTATTTTGGTCGCAGCTTTATTAACAAATCCAACACCGGCCCAACATGGGTCAACACAACATTCAAATTTCCAAATAACATTCCCCCCCCCCCGACCCCCCCTCAATCCGGATGATGCCCCCCAACAGCCGTATATTAGCAAGGTGGTGCATCATCCTCCCCCATTCCCCCTACTGCCTGCTTCGCCGTGTTATTAGCAAAGGCAGGCTCCAGTTGCCTTCCACCGGGCAGAGACCCCAACAGTGATGTCTCTCCCAACCTGAGGAGCACTCCGCTCCCTTCAATGAGGCATCAGCCTTATATGTCCCGCCGGGTCGATGAGCGCTAGCTCACTACCCTACCCAGCATTCCAAACCCCACCTTCACCCCCCCTACCCAGCTAGACAACCTCCCCTTCCCGCCTCTCCCACACCACGATGCATGGGTGGGCGGGCTGGGACACCTTTTCCTCGCAGAGACAGCAGGAAGAGGGAGACCATGCAGTCGATCTCCCACATTCCCTGCCGCTCTGCCCCGCCCCCAGCTGCCGGCAGCCAATCACGCCACCCTATACAAGCATGAGGACGGTGCGCTGACGCCACGTCCAGCCTTCCCCCCCCCCCCACCCCCTGCCCCTGCGGAAACCGCCGCCGGCGAAGACTCAGGCCCCGGGGACACGGTTATTAGGCCGGCCTCGGGACCCGGCCCTGCGGCACGCCAGGATTTATGGGGGTTATCCTCCTTAATCCCCTGTTTATTTTTCCCTCCAAATTGAAATGAATTAAAGATAGCAGCCTCTGTAGTTAATTGGTGGCATTTTAACATCTAGGTTTGCAAAATACCAGCTTACAAATGTAACTTACACGGGCAAGTTGCCAATTGCAAACTTGCACGTGTAAGTGCGGTATTTATATGTGTAAGCTGCTGGATTTGCCTCTTCTGAGGCAATCACTTCCATTCCTGGGTGTTTGGTTCCTCCAAGAACCCAGGAAACTATCTATTCGAACTATAAGCACTTCCAAAGTCTAATTATATGCTGTGACTACCATATAATAGTCAAGATTCCTCTAGGCTTTAGGATTCAGCAGGCATACTGACTGACTTAAGTCAACTGGATATTTAGCACCATAGAAGCAGCAGCACCTGGATTGTGTGGTCACAGCACCAACACTTTCCATTTAGATTATGCCTGCTATTCAGTTCCACAATATTCCATATAGGAGAGACAGCATATATTCCCTATGATGTTTTGCCTTAGCTTAAGCATATCTGAGCTGTTAAGCCACCCAGCACTGCAAAAGTGCAGTAATGCTTCTTCAGATTCATCAAAAGTTGCATTTAATCTTCTGAATATGGTGTATAACACCTTCATGACCAGAATAACTCTTTATTAAATACAGTGATGGTAGAGAAGGGGATCTTATATGTTTGTTGGTTTGTAAAATCTGGATCAGAGAATGCTTTATGCTTTCAAGAGCCACTCGTGGTAATGTTTCCCCTATAATAAGAATTTTGTTCCATGTGTTGGAGTGCTGGGGTTTTTATTTTCCGATTGATTCCTATGGAGCTGAGGTGAATACGTGTTTTAGAGAGTATACAAATGAGACAATGCAGTGATAGAGGTTTGGGCAAGCATGCTTAATGAAATTTCCCTGCCTTTTTCTGTAGGGAATCAATGTCCCCAGAAAGACTCTACATATTCAGTCAGCAATAATGAGGTTCATGCAAAGGGAAAACAAAGCAGTTATTGCATTCTGTTAGAACAAGATGGACTCAAAATGCCTCATTATGCATTCATTTCCACCCAGCCTCTCATACATCCTTTGCTTCAGCCTGGAATAGCAAATATTTTTATTCTCTGGCCTGCCTGAGTAGTAGTTCACCTTGGCCTCCTTTCCAGCCACAAACTGAATGAATCGACTCCTTAGATTTTATTTCCGAAGTAGACTGTGCAGGAACTACCACCTGATTATCATTAGAAGAGCATATGTTTTCATAAGGGATACTGTTCCTGCTCTTCAGCAACATAAAAATAACAAAAACAAAATGATGAATCAATCAGACATAAAATTGGATGCAAAATAACCATAAAGTTAAAAAAAATCTGGAAAAAGTACAAGGGAGGTAGATTTATTACCTTCTGAGCATGCCTCACTGAGACAGTAAGAGTAGCACGCTGTAATGGTGAAACAACGCAAATTGGAGAAAAGCAGGGAGGAATTAACTGTAGGCAGTATTAAAATGGCGACTCTTGCTGTTAAAGGAGATGTAGAATATATTATTTTCACAGTTTACAAATACCCTGATTCACATTTTATAGTTTTATTTTATTTTTTCATCAGGAGCCTTTTATACGAATTCCTGTTTCAGTAGGTACTGTGGCTTAGCACTACATGCTATGATCTGCTAGTGAGGCTTTGGGTCATTGAGCTGACATTTCACTGTCCCTTGGGGTTCCTTAGAAGTGTGAGGACAGAACTAGTGAATGCAAACAGTCTCTCTGTTCAGAAAACACAGACTTTCTAAAAAGGAAAAGCCAATCTGCAGAATTCCGAACAGTTAGAGTAGTGAAGCACATTTTGTACTGGAGATGAAATCATATTTTTCATTTCAGTATATTCTTGATGCATTGGGGAGGGAAAAAATAAAACCATGCAGGCAGATAAAAATCCCTTTGCTGTTGCATAGCTGCTATAGTTTTTATTTCACAATCATTTCAGCGTTCAAATCTTTATAGCTTAGAAAATAAATATGACCATTGTAACATGATCTTTAATTTATTTGCATATTTGGGCACATTAATGTTTAGATCATTCTGCGTTGACCTGATGAAGGGAATGCAGCATTTGAAAGCTAGTCACAAATATATTAAATTACTCCAATAAAAAGATGTTACCTACAACTTCTTCGCTGGCCTTTAGTTTCTCCATAGTTTTACAGGAAAAAGAAGGTTAAAGGGACTAGGGTTAAATATTTGCCAGTGACTAAGTCTGATTGAAAGGAAATAATTGTGTAAGATTCCCTCCATCATGCTTTTCATAGTTTGCTCATGGCATTAATAGTCCTGAGACTGGGAGCTGGGAGCGAAGCAACAGAGTTCCTCCCGGAAGCATGTATCATGGGCTCTAAATCCAACCACCAGGTATCATTCTTATTGATATGACTCACTCCCTTCCCCCCCCCCCCCCCAAGGCCCATGAATATTGCCTCTGCAATATCTCCAGCCCCAAATGATTTGGGGCACAAAAGGCCTGGTCTGAAAATCAAACTTGGTGCCCTCTGCATAGCAGCTCCAACTGTGAGATTCCTTTTATATTATTTTTTTTGCTGTCAAGTCAGTGCTGACTCCTGGCAAACCAATCAACCTCTGGGTTTTTCCTTGGAAATACATCACCATAAGTGGATTGCTAGTAGGAATTGAACCCCTTGATCTTCCAGGTACTAGGCAATTGCTCTAACCACTAGGCTACTCCTCACCTACATGTATTCAGTTGTTTTTATGTATTTAGTTGTTTTTAACAAATGAGGCGTATAAAATGTCTGTTATAGCAGAGTGCCTGCTATAGCTTGTGATACACAGTATGCTGCTTGAATGTTCATATAAATCATGGAAGGAACAAGCTATTCAACCATCAGCACCCAAGTACTTAGCATAAATAAGGACTTGCCTGAATGACTGATTTAAGAGCACTGGCAAAAGGAGTCCCAGTAAACCTAGAGCGCGTAAAATAGTGTTTCACATGAAGAAACAGAATTTTATAATACTGCCTGGGATATACACAGTTAAAATCTTCTTAGGGCCCGATATTCAGCAGCATATCCAGCCACCGGCATTGAATATTATTACTACTACTAATCATTTGAATAGCGCTACAAGGCATACACAGCGCTGTATAAACACATGTAAAACACAGTCCCTGTTCATCACAGCTTACAATCTAGTCAAGACAGACAACACAACGACTGAGGACAAGGATATGTCTAGGGGAATAGTAAGGAAACACAAACACATAGAAGACTAAGCAGATAAGGATCCAAAAGCAGCCTTAAAGAGGTGCGTTTTCAGCCTGGATTTGAAAAAGGCCAGGAAGAAAACTCACCTCTTCAAGGCCGCTTTTGGATATATGGGTCGTCGTATAGTGTAGAAGCTAACTGGGCAGCAGCGATAGTCAGTTGTTGCCCAGTAAGCTTCGGCAGCAAAAGTTAGACCAGTCTTTACATACGAACCTAAGAACATTTCTTATGAAAATAAGGGAGTCACTGGATGCTGGTGAAAAGGGGAAGACTTGGGGGCTTGTTTACAAAGCTGCGGTAGCAGTTTCCGCTTCATATCAGAGCCACGGCCCCATGGGGCCGTGGCTCTGATATGAAGCGGAAGCCACTACTGCGGCTTTGTAAACAAGCCCCTTAGAACCTGTCTGAAGAAACATTTCTTTAGAATGAATAGAGCCTCCCAGGAGAGCTGGTAGAAATAAAGAAAGTGTTGGGTTATAAGAAAATGTAGGAGAAGCAGAGATCTCGAAGAGTGAGAAAGGATGGAAATGTCAAAGATAGAACCGGGTCAGCAGTAAAGGGGGGAGAGATGAAAGTGAGCAGACTGAGCCATATGGTTTTATCTGCCAGTGCATTCTATGTATCTAGTCATTGCATAGTTATAACCAGGAGCAGGTCACACCAAGTAGTGGAAGAAACAGGGAGCTTTATTAGTATCTGTGAGGTCACCCTACACGTGTTTCGGCAGATGCCTTCCTCGTGTTCTTAAATTATTTATATGACATGCATATTTATTGTTTTTATTATTTAGTGTTGTGATATTTATTTGTTTTAGAGGTTGGTATCCCCTGAGGAAGGCATTTTCCGAAACACGTGTAGGGTGACCTCACAGATACTAATAAAGCACCCTGTTTCTTCCACGACATGGTGGACCTGCTCCTGGTTATACCTACTGTTGCTGCAGGTGGGGTGGTTCCCCTCTGTTCTTCTAGTCATTTCATAGACAAGATTTTCCAGTCTTCCAATCTTATGTGTTTTATTTTGCACTGAAATTTCGCCTGCAAAAATAGGCAGAGGGAAAGCCTATGACTCCTTTGTATCCCTGGACAGTTTTCAAAGGGAAGGTATAGGAGGCATCCCCAGCCCTAGCTGACCCAAGGAATATAAGACCTTATTGCAGGATTAAGCCCAAATCCCTCTCTATGGCGGTGCACAGCACCACAACTGAGTCTTCAGGCCAATCCCTCAGCATTTTCAGTGCATTGCCAGTGGAATGAAACAGTCATTTTAAAAGAAAATCCATTGTTGACTGTTAATGTCAAGGAAAACACAGCATTTGGAAACCGAGGGCTCGATATTCAATACCCTTATCCGGATAGTCCACAGACTCACTGGATAAGAGTGCTGAGTGAGAAATGCAACGGCACTATCTGGATAGTGCTGCTGAATATCTCCACAGACCATCCCAGCACTATTTAGTTCATGCAGGGGTGGTTTGTGGGAAGAGAGAAGGCTGTACTGCCACTTATCTGCATAACAGCACTTCTAGTCTTTCCGCAGGTATTTTTTACATTCCTTGGAAGTCTGCTATTATCTACCCTTTACTCAAGCAACCCTCACTAGATCCTTCTATTCTGTCATATTGGCGCCCGGTTTCAAATCTTCCCTTTGTCTAAACTTCTTGAACAGTTGGTGTTTGAACAACTGACTTCTCATGTGGAAGCTACCAATACTTTGCACCCACGTCAGTCTGGATTCCGTGCTGGACATAGCACAGAGACGGTGCTTCTTGCCCTCTTAAATGAAATTCATACTGCACATGACCGGGGAGATATCACTCTGATTGTATCTTTGGACCTATCCTTGGCGCTTGATCTTGTAGATCACAGAACCCTTCTCTCTCATCTCTATGATGCTGGACTGCGGGGCACAGTATTAGAGTGGTTTCGCTCTTTCCTTACTTCATGTATTTTCTCGGTTCACTCAAATAATCAGTCGTCTTCTTCCATTCTTCTATCCTGTGGGGTACCGCAGGACTGTTCTCTCTCCTCTCCTTTGTTCCTGTTGATTCAACAATTCCCGGTCTCCACTTACCTGTATGCTGACGATATTTTCCTCCTTTTTCATTCATCCCCAGTAGATGTGAATATCTCATCTTTCAACAATTGTCTTTCTCATATTGTGTCTTGGCTTACTTCCAACTTTCTCCATGTAAACCCCTCAAAGTCAACTGCTATGTGGGTGTCTCTAAGTACCCCCTGTCCCACCATTGCTCCACAACTTGCTTCAACTGCGATTCCATTGGTGTCCTCCTTTCGTTATTTGGGCATCACCTTAGATTTCTCTCTTTCCATGAACACCTATCTGTCCTCACGCGCCATTCTTTTTATGCTCTCAGACAGATTAGAGCGGTCCGCTCGCTCCTGCCTCCATCATCCCTTATCACTTTATTGTTTGCTTTAGTCATAAACAGACTGGACTATTGTAATGTAGCTTTGGCCAACCTGCCACTCTACCAGCTTCAATGCCTGTAAGTGCTCCAAAACACAGCTGCGCGCCTCGCTACACATTCTCGATGATCAGATCATGTCACCTCTCTCCTGCTCCATTTTCATTGGTTGCCACTTCAGTTTTGATTTCAATACAAATTTCTAATTTTGACCCATCGGGCACTTTACTCATCAACTCCACTGTATCTTGCCGATCTCGTCTCTTTACACACACCATACCATCAACTACGCTCCCTTCACGCTAATCGCCTCACTCAAACACACCTGGAACAGACCCGAAGTGCCGCGTTTTTTCCTCAGCCCAGCACTCTGGAATGCCCTACCGTCTTCACTCCATTTAGAACCTACCTATCAAACATTCAAAAAACTACTCAAGACACACCTATTTCAGCAGCCTTTTGATCTCTCAAGTGATGACATCTTTTAATTTATTTGTTTTTGTCTTATCTGCTGTCCTTTCTACCTCTTTTCTGTTATAATATTTATTTATTTAATTTATTTAGACAGATTTGTATACCACCTTATCCTAATATGGCGTTCCTTTTCTTTTTCTGCAGCAATGTTGTGGGGGAGGGGGGGTTTATTGTAAACCACCCTAATGTCTTGATGTGGGTGGTATATCAAGTGTAAATAAAGATGTGGATGGCGGTGAATTTCAGCAGCCACATCTCTGGATAACTTAAGCTGCGTGAAAAGCAACCCTCTGTCTAAGTGCCATCTGAAAATATCACTATCCAGATAGCACACTCATTCTAGATATTCAACAGCAGCCACTGTTCGGATACCACCACTGAATATCTGGCCAATATTTAAGTGCTGTGGCTAACAGCCTTGGCGTTTCACTAAAGATATCGGTAGAATTTACTGTACCACTGCAGATGTGTATAAATGAGAAATACATATTTATTAGGGTAAGGTATTTTTCTGCATATTAAGCTGTAATGATTGTAATGCAGTGGTTGACAAACTGTCAAAAGACAAAATGGATGAATCGATACAGGATATTATAAATGCACAGATAAATGTTGTTTCCAGCAGTAAGGTCAACAAATGGCCAAAGATGAACAATATCATGGAAATGAAAGAATTTACTGACTGAGCAAAATTGTTAGGTTGTACATACAAAGATCTAAAACTTGTATTTTACTGATGGATTTCAAGTAATATCTCAGAGTTCTGGATGTCATGGCAAAGATGTTTCAAGAAGTATAAATTTGGACAGCTGAATTTAGCTCCATTAGCTATAGATCATCAAGAGGATATGATATGAGCAAAACGTTTCAGTACTGATCTGGTCCATAGCTGGATCATCGTGTTAGCAAAAGAGAGTTTCATTCCATTGTATAAATGGGAACCTAAAATACTTTATGTGGCTTTAGCAGAAAGTCAGTAATATCTCTTTTCCCCAGTCCTCCTTATTTTTATTACTTATCAAGGGAAATTCCTATCTGCCATCTCTTTCCCTCCCATTGCTCCTGATGACAACCGTGCCTCCCAGGCAGTCAACATAAGGACATGTCAGAAATGAAAAGGATTTTTAAAAAATAATATACATCATTTTCGCTTTTTCCTACAATACTTGTTCTGGACAGAGACATGTATAATGGACTGTACAGATATTAATATGTTACCATCATTACAAATATCAAACTATTATCATGCATATATATATAATGCATGATAATAGTTTAAGGTGTAATGATGGTAACATATTAATATCTGTACAGTCCATTATACTGTACATGTCTGTGTCCAGAACAAGTATTGTAGAGAAAAACAGAAAATGATGAACGTATATTGTTTTTTTAAAAATTCTTTTCATTTCTGGCATGTCCTTATGTTGACTGCCTGGGAGGCATGGTTGTCATCAGGAGCAATGGGAGGGAAAGAGATGGCAGATGGGAATTTCTCTTGATAATGGGCAAAGCATATATAATGTATGATAATAGTTTAATATGTAATGATGGTAACATATTTGTACAGTCCATTGTACATGCCTTTGTATACAATAAGACGGAGTAGCCTAGTGGTTAAAGCAGGGGCTTGGTGACTAAAAGACTGAGTTCAATTCTCTCTGGTACTCCCTGTGGCCTTGGGCAAGTCATTTTGTCCTCCATTGCTGTCACACCAAACCCTGTCAGTACTCACTTGATAGCACATGCATATATGTCATATAACCTAGATGGTTTAACTACTGGCAGGGTCTCCCAAGATGGACAGGTCTCAGCTGAGGGACCAGATCAAGACAAACCACCCATCTGGGCGGCAGCAGAATGGGACAGTGTTGGCGGTGGAGGATCACATTTCTGTGACAACGGCAACAACACTAAACTTAAACTGCACGGAGGAAAGGCCTGGCAATCTACTTCTGTATCTTGCCCTGAAAACCCAATGGATAGTCACAACAAAACAAATTGCACTATAGTGCTGGAAGATGAGACCCCCAGGTCGGAAGACACTCAATTATCTACTGGGGAGGAGATGAAGACTTTTCAGAGTAAAGCCAGCATTTATGATGTGGTTGGATCAAAGCTCTCGGGACATCTGACTGCCGATGTAGCAGCACATGAAATGAGAGTCAGAAGCTGCAAAGAAGTCTTACATATTGGGGCATGGAACATACGAAGCATGAGCCAAGGGAAGTTGGAGGTGATCAAGAATGAAATGGACTGGCATCGGGCACTTGATCAGTTGGGTGTCAGCAAACTGAAATGGACTTTCATCAGGCACTTTGTATCACATGATCACATGGTCTACTATGCTGGAAATGAAAGACAAAGAAGAAATGGTGTTGCATTTATAATAAAGAAGAAACTTGTAAGAACTGTAATGAAATACAATGTAGTCAGTGAATGCTTAATCTCTATCTATCTATTAGGAATGCCTATCAACACAACTATAATTCAAGTATATGCCCCAACAACAGCAGCAGAAGAGGATGAAATTGATGAATTCTATGAACAAGTACAAGCTGAAATTGACAGAACATGCAAACAGGATATCCTGATAGTCATGGGTGACTGGAACGCAAAAGTTGGCAACAAAGAAGAAGGCAAAGTGGTTGGAAAATATGGACTTGGCAACAGAAATGAAGCTGGAGAAAGACTGAGAATTCTGCAAGACCAAGAATCTATTTTATTTTATTTATTTATTTAGAAGATCTTCTATACCGCGCTTTTCAGTATCAGTGCAGTTTACAAATAACAAAACTTTTGCATCAGACTCACAGCCTTATGCTTACATTGTAACAGGATAGGTAACTTGGGACTGAAACTGGGATAACTAAATACTGAGATAACTATATACATGTACAACAGTAGTGGGTGTGAAACTATTTACAATGTATAATAAAATTTAAATACAAGTTGTTATTCTTGATGCATTAAACCTTATAGTCTATGAGTGTCGTAAATGTACCTATTCATCACAAATACCTTCTTCTAGCAACAGAAGTGGCGACTGTACACATGGACTTTACCGAATGGATTGTACAAAAATCAAATTGATTACATCTGTGGAAGTCAATGATGGAAAAGCTCTATAAACATCAAAGCTGGAGCTGACTGTGGTACAGATCACCAACTACTAGTATGCAAACTCAAGCTAAAGTTGAAAAAGAGCAAGCCACTCATGATTGTAGCAAAATATGACCTTGAGAATATACCACTGGAATTTAAAGGCTGCCTACAAAATCAATTTGCTGCTTTAGATACAAATGACAGAGCTCCAGAAGAGTTATGGAATGACATCAAGAAGGTTGTGTTGGAAGAAAGCGAGAAGTCTCTACAAAAGGTGAAAAAGCAAAAATGGCCAAAATGAATGACGGAAGAAACTCTGAAAATTTGCCCAGAAATGCAGAGAAGCTAAAGCCAAAGGAGAAAGAGAGGCAATCGCAGAACTCAGAGATTTTCAACGTGCAGCAAGACAAGACAAGGAAAAGTACTACAATGACGCATGCAAGGAAATAGAAGCAGAAACTATTAGAGGAAGAACAAGATCGGCTTTCCTAAAGCTATGAGAGTTGTCATGATGCGGGCACTAATAAAGCTGATTTTATGAAAAGAAATCCTGATTTAGAGGAACTAGAGGTGCAGTTACCTCCTGGCACACATAGAGGGAGCGGGAGCAGACATACTGATCCTAGTGAATCTAATCACAGTAATGACCTGCAGCTGACAGAGAACCAGGAAGTCAGTAACAAAGGTTCTCTTTATAAACCAGAGCAGAACGCTCTTGGAAGGCAGGAGGAGAAGGAGAGGCAAAGGCAGGAGGAGAAGGAGAGGCAAAAGCAGGAGCAGAACCGAAAGACACAGCAATGGAGATGGCAGCAGTTGCAAAGAAAGCCATGGACAAATAAGCAGTGGGAACAACAGCAGGAGCTGAGAAAGGAAGGAACTGGAACCGGAGCTGAACTAGAAGCTGAACCAACAGTAAAGCCTAGAAGCTATCAGAGGTACAAACCTGTTTGCTGTGAAAGAGGCCAAGCTGGAAGTTGGAACATAAACAGACCACACGAGGTGGGAAGCCATAGAATCCAAACTAAGCCTATTGGGCAAGGAGAGTTTGGTAGAAGGTGCTCCAAGGTAAGAGGCGGGGCCACGCCTAGTTCTTTTACTCTGCCTGTTTATGATACAAGGAGAAGGAAGCTAAGAACCAGAGGGGAAGGTTCTGTAAGGAGTTTATCTCCAGAAAAGCACTGCTCAGTTTTACCCAGTCAGAAGGAAAAACAGTTGTATAAACACCAGAGGTTTTTACTCCATGAGCCAAGGTTTGAAACAGTAAGGTTTAACCCTAAGCACTGCACTGCTGGAAGCCATCCGCAAAGAAAGCTTCTCTCTAAAAACAATCTGAATAAAGATTGGTATTCTAATTTACCACCAGCCATAAGAGTTCCTGCTTACCTAAAGCAAAACTCCCATGCTGAAGATTGTCAGGCTAACATAGACAGGGATAGTGAAACCCCTTTGACCCAATATGAGGAAGAGGATATGATGAAGGTAGATTTCCCCCATACTATTCCCTCATCTTTGCCGGAGGACATGGAGTGCAATTGGTGCACGGCCTACGCTCCCAAGTGTGCCTGCTGTAACGAAGAATGAATGTAAATATACTTTTGGTTGTTTATTGTGAAGAATATTACCTTTAAGAAAAACCTGCTATAAACTGTGAAGTAACAGTTCTCAAGCCAGAGAGCCTTGGCACCTTTTGAAACAAAGGACTATTTTGTTAAGCAACGTATCTCTAATTTGAACCCATGCATTATAACGGGGAATAAAGCCTTTTATTACCCTTCACTCAGGTCTTATTGTTCTTTATAGCGCTACATAGTGGCGCGCAATCTTTGTGTCATGACATCTTGTGGCAGAGTTAAAGAAAAAATTCCAGCCTTGAATTGGAAAATTACAAGATGCTCAAAGTTCTATGTTGAATGATGCTGAGAAGATCAAGAAAAGGTGGAAAGAATATACAGAGTTTTTATATGATAAAGCTCAAGTGGTCCGGAACCATTGGTGATGAAAGAAGTCGAAGCAGCATTGAAAACCTTATCAAAGAACAAAGCACCAGACATTGATGGCATTCCCATAGAAGTATTACGGAAATTTTTATTGCAGCTGTTACCATACTTACAAGGTTCTGCCAGGAAATTTGGAAAACATCATGTCCAACTGACTGGAAAAGATCTGTGTTTATACCAATACTAAAGAAAGGTGATCCAACCGACTGTGGAAATTATTGCACAATCGCTCTGATCCCACATGCCAGCAAGATTTAACTGAAGATTATTCAACAGAGACTACAACCATACCTGGAACAAGAACTACTTGAAGTACAAGCAGGGTTCAGGAAAGGGCGAGGAACAAGAGACATCATCGCAGATGTGAGATGGATACTTGAAAAGACTAAAGAATACCAAAAGGATATCTATTTGTGTTTTATTGACCACAGCAAGGCTTTTGACTGTGTAAACCATTAGAAACTCTGGGCCACATTAAGGGGTATGTTTACTAAACCGCGCACACGTGCGCGGCGCACAATAGCATACGCTAATGATGCACTTAAGTGCTCTTAAGTGCCGCGCACGCGTGCACGTCACATTAACGGGCCGGCGCACGTGTGCGGGGCGCTGATGTGCGATAGAGGCGGGGAAAGGTGTACGGAGGCGGAGGAAGGCCCCCGAGGGGCGGAGGGACGGGGTCAATGGGTGGAGAGTGGGAGGGGAGAGGCTCCCCGCACAGGAGCGGGGCTGAATTTCGGCAATAAAAATACCGCGAGTGAAACCCTCGTGTTAGAGCCTATTTAAAGGGAAGAGAAACCATTTCCGTCAGCAATGTACAGCAAAACCGGGGAAACCTACAAAACGTGAGCAGTGTGATAAATGTGCACAGAACAAAATAGCAAATATAAATTGAAAATGACCACAACAAATTCCAAATAAATTATAATCCAGCTGGGCAACAGTGATATTAATGGGCAACCATAAAAAACACTCCCATGAAAGCTCCAAAAAAAAGAAATTATTTTTGGAAGGGTCTACGCTCCGTAGACTCGTTCAAAAAGAACTGCATTTTAATGGAGCTTTCCTGGGAGTGTTTGTCATGTTGCCCATTGATATCACTGTTGCCCAGCTTGTTTTGGGGTTTTTTCCCCTTTTTTGGAGGTCATTTTTGAGGTTTAATTGCACCTTTGTCTCCATACAAGGTAAAGAGCCCACAGTAAAATTGTGCAGAGCAGGGTGTCTGACTCGTGCGGCCAGGTTTCCTATCTCCAGAGACTGCACTGTCTCTGTGGCCACAGTGTGGTGCAGTGGATACAGCCAGTGTCTGTAGGACCAGAGGGTCACAGGTTCAAATGCCAGCTGGGGCTACTGCCAACCCAGTCCCCATAGTTTTACCCACCACTAAACAGTGATAGTACAGACACTCCTTTATGGCAGAGAACATAAGCATGGTTCCAACACCTATATTTTACCCTACACCGCACACAAACCATAACAATGGGCATTACCTACAGCCGAGTCCCCCAAATTCAGTCCTGGAGTGCTACAACTCAATCTGGTCATATGCTGTTTCCCAGATAGGGACATGTCTGCATGTTGGCAGAAGGGTACAGGTGGTGGAGGGGGCAGTGGCTGCAAACCACAGCAGACAGTGGCCTAGGCCTGTGCAGGCTGGCACCGTCCACCGCAACAGACAGGCTCTGTCGGATGTACAGTCATGGACTCCCCAGGGAGCACAGCATATCGGTGGCAACATGGTGGTGCAGTGCACACAGACAGTGTGTACAGGAACAGGAGATCACAGGTTCAAAGCCCAGCTGGGGCTACTGCCAATCCATCCCACTTATTTTTCCTACAACTAAACCGTGATAGTGCAGACAAACCTTTATTGCTGAGAACATACGCATGGTTCTTATGCCTATATTATAACCACACCAAACACAGACACCATAAACAGCCACATTACCTAGAGCAGAGTCTCCCAAATGCAGTCCTGGAGGGCCCCACACCATTCAGGATCCATGCTGCCTCTACAAAAGATGCCTTGCTGCATATCTATGCACCACCCCCATGGTATGCTGATGTAGCTCATGCAAATCTATGAGGGACAGCATGAAAACCCGAACAGTGGTTGGAACACCTGGACTGGAGTTCGAACACTCTGCCGTAAAGCAGCAGCCAACAGGGCCAGACACACCCACACCCCCCCCCCCCCCAGGTCCCATTGGCCAATGCCTCCTGGAGAGGCAGGACATTGGGCCCTGCCTGTATCTCCCAATACTAGCAGTTGCATACCTTAGCACTGCCACCCTACACCTGGGTATATGGTACACAGCTGTCAAACGTTGCCCATGATAACTGGCAGATATCAATTCCTACGTTAAGCACAGTTTGCTCATTGATCTCCACCATAACAATCATTGTGATGTCTGCGGTGTGCGCTGCAGGTCTGGTCTCTGACAGTGTTTACCACCCTGGGGAGTGACCCCCAACAGTAGTGCGTACCATATCCATGCCTGTACTGTGCCCAGGACTGGTGTGGTGGGTATGATTGCTGGACTCCTCTATAGTAGCACAATGCTGGCATAGGTGTGGGGGTGGCTGTCTGCCTATCCAGTGTGTGGTGGCTGCAAACACCTTCCACAGCCCACACTGCCAGCAATGTTGCCAGTATTGGGCTGCCAATGTGCATAATGAGGAGCAAGGTACCATGGGTATAGGCCGGACAGGGTGGCCTGGCCAGGGTGCATCTGCACAGGGCATAGGGCACTGACTGGGACATTTTAGTGCCCGGCCACTACCTACACAGACAGGGTGACCTCAGTATGTCCTGCTGAGAGATCACTCTCACCCTGACTGTGACCACAGCATGGCTAGGTATCCCCATAGTGCTATATAGTATTTCTCTCATGTGATAGATATGGTTTCTTTTTGGGGCTCAGTCACTGATTTATCTGCTTGCTGTGTATGCATCTCCACTGGGAACATGCACTGTGGACTAACTAGCACACTGTTTGCAGCTGGTATGTGTTGTGATGGAGCAGCTTGCAGGGTGCAGTGGCTGATGACTTGCTGCAGGAGAATATCAGATGGTGGTGGGGTGCAGCTCACCATATCCAGGCCTAATATCTGTCTGCTAGTGTGTTATGGATGTGTATAGAGCTGCATTGACTGCCCTGTGGGGTTGATGGACCCCTCTATTGCCACCTTTGCAGGGAGGTAGTATGTGGATCTGTTTGCTGCCCTGGGGGAGGGGGGTGGTGGTGGATGGCCTGCCTGGGGGTCCATGGGGGCTGCACCTGACTGAGTCAGAAAGAGATATCCAAGGGGTTTGTTCAGGAACTACCTATTTCACAAATTAACACTGCTTTAGACCTCCAACATGGCCTCTTCCAGCCATGGAAGGTGTTGTGGACCTGGTCCTGGGCGCCTCATTGCACCCTCAGGGTGAGCACAGTACCCGCACAATGTGACGGTGTGTAGCTACTCTGTGCCAGTAAAACACACGGTCAGTACCCCCTACCAGGCCGAGGTGGTGTGTGGGTGCACATGGTCACTTCCCTCTACCGGGCCGAGGTGCTGTGGGGGTGCATTGGCCATCTTGTGTTGATCTGTGGACAGCTGATTTGCATGTGCAGTGCATCATGGGTGTGGGTGGGATAACCCTATCCTGGTGACCACAGCAGACTGTCTGTGTGGTGACATGCATGCTCTCTGCAGCCAGCCAGGGGCTTGCTAGCAGGTTTAGAGCTATAGCCCAATGGTTACTTCACTGCCTCTGAAGCCAGCAGTCATGGGTTCAAACCCACAGTGGGGTTATTTGATAGGCTTGTCCAATGCATTTTTTTTTAATGTACATATTTTGATGCCATCAAAAACACCCTCAGCGTACTGTACCCATAAGGTGCCTCTGAGGGTGCTTTATAGGGCGCCCTATAGGGCACCTTATGGTTCCCGTCCATATAAGGTGCACTATAGAATATCCTGTGATGCAACCTATAGGGTGCCCTATAGGGGACGTTTTAGGGTGCTGTGGCGGACAGTGCAATTTCTAATGTGCCCTATGGAGTGCCTTATAGGGTGCCTTATACGGCACCTTCAATTACGGCACGTGAGGGCGTGTTTGCTGGCAGCAATTAATAACATAAAAATAAAGTGCTGCAGGATAAAATATGCACAATGCAAAGCTGATGCCACAGCCAGCCTTACGTATTAGGCACACTGGGGAGCAAACTCATGACCCCTATATCGGCAGTCAGTGCCTTAACCATTGTGCTCCACTGCTGCTCCTCTTTGCCTGTCAGCGCACCTACTTATGCTTTTCATTCCTTAAACTGCACAGTGCTGCCATAAAAACAGTACACTGACCTTGCGGTACTTCATACTGCACCCTCTAAAGCACCCTATAAGCAACATTCTAGGGTGCCTTGGCTGACAGTGCACTTTAAAATGTGCCTTATAGGGCGCCTTATGTTAACACGCTTTGAGAGTGCGTTTGCTGGTAGTGATAATTAAAATATGAATAATATGCCTCCTAAAGCAATCTTCCCCATAATATGTTCTGCCTCAGCCAGCCTTGTTCATTGGGCACTTTGGGGGATTGAACCCCTGATCTCTGCACCATTGGTCAGTGCCTTAACCATTGCGCTGTGGTTCTGTTCCTGTGCTTGTATATCAGCGCACCGCCATATGCCTGCCAACATTAAAATGCCTCCAAAATCATTAGCGCGCTGCCTTATGCCCATCGCCTTCTGCCATACAATATTACACTGGCTCTTAAAGTAATGCTTCAGCTAGCTGTCTTCATTGGGCACTGTGGGGGATTGAACCCCTGATCCTTGCACTGTTGGTCAGTGTCTTAACCATTTAGCTGTGGCTCTGCTCTTTTCCCTGCACATCAGCGCGCCACTTATACCGCCCAGTATTATAATGCCTCCATAAACATCAGCGCGCCGCCTTATGCCGCCCAGTATTAATATGCCGCCAAAAGCATTAGCGCGCCGCCTTATGATGCCCAGTATTTCTGCATGTCATAAATTAATGCCTCTGCCAGCTGTCTTCATTGGGCACTGTGGGGGATAGAACCCCTGATCCCTGCACTGTTGCTCAGTGTCTTAACCATTGTGCTGTGGCTCTGCTCTTTTTTGTGCACTTCAGCGTGCCACTTATGCCTCCCATGCAGCTATCTCATGCGCTAAGGTGCGGGGCGCACATGGGCGCCGCGCACCTTAGCGCATATGTTAATTCCGCCTTTCCTTTTTCAGGACGGAACGCCCACTCCTTATATGGCACCCGCACACTACCGGGGCCCGCACTTTACTGGGGTTTTAGTAAACATTACCCCTAAGAAGCATGGGTATACCAGAACACCTGATCGTACTCTTGCACAATTTGTACATTGATAAGAAGTAACAGTTCGAACAGAACAAGGAGAAACAGAATGGATTAAAATCAGCAGAGGTGTACGACAAGGCTGCATATTTTCCCCCTACCTGTTTAATTTATATGAAGAACAAATCATTAGAGAGCAGGATTGTATGAAGACAACAGAGGTGTGAGGATTGGTGGAAGACTCATCAGCAACCTTCACTATGCTGGATACCTCATTAATGGCTGAAAATGAAGATGATCTGAAACATTTACTTCTCACGATCAAGGAACAGTCTTAAAATGGGCCTGCACCTTAATGTAAAGAAGTTAAAGATCATGACAACTGGCAAAATCAATAGAATATAAGAAAAAAAGATATGCCATACTGGGTCAGACCAAAGTCCATCAAGCCCAGTATCCTGTTTCCAACTGTGGCCAATCTATGTCATAAGTACCTAGCAGTTTCCCCCAAAGACACAGGTTCCTCAATTCTTGTATTGGGTCAAGCAGTGATATCATGGGTCCCTTTTAATAATGGTTTATGGACCTTTCCTCCAGGAACTTGTCCAAACCTTTTTTAAACCCAGCTACACTAACAGCTTTTACTACATCCTCCGGTAACAAATTCCAGAGTTTGATTACACATTGAGTGAAAAAATATTTTCTCTTATTAGTCTTAAATAGGTTACTCTGTAGCTTCATTGCATGTCCCCTAGTCTTTTTATATTCTGATGACGTGAACAATAGGTTCATCGTTGATGGAGATCAAATTGAAATCATGGACAACATTTTTGACCTGACCGCCCATCCCCTTTTGAACACCTTTTCCACATGACCCATCTCAATCTAAGAATAATACCGCTGTATATACATGTAATTACATATGTAAATAGTCTCAGTTAACAATTTCCCCATGTTATTTATCCAAGTTCTTGTTCCTGTTCTATGTAAAACCAAACAGCTTGTTGTTCTGGTCTGTTTATTTTTATTTATTTATTTATTTATTTATTTACAGTTTCTTTTATACCGCGCTATTCGTCATCAGTGCGGTTTACAATGAACATAAAAACTACACGTCTCAAATAATTGATCTGTGCTTACAATGAACAGGACAATAAACTTGGACAATAAACAGGACAATAAACTGTTGTTATATTGTGAACCGCGCTGATGCTAAATAGTGCGGTATATAAGAGCCTGTAATAAATAATAAATAAATAAATAAATAAACTTTAATCTATTTGGATCAACTATCAATAAAGAAGCAACAAGCAGTCAAGAAATTCGACAACGCGTTGCTCTTGGCAGAATGGCTATGAAGGACCTAGACAAGATTCTCAAGAGCAGAAATGTCTCTCTCCATACAAAGATTTGACTCGTTCAAGCCATGATATTTTCAATAACATCATATGGATGCGAAAGTTGGACAGTGGAAAAGATAGATAGAAAGAAAATTGATGCCTTTGAATTATGATGCTGGCGGCGAATACTGTGTATACCATGGACTGCCCAAAGAACAAACCAGTCAGTATTAGAGGAGATCAAACCTAAGCTTTCTTTAGAAGCTCAGATGACAAGACTTTGGGGTATGTTTACTAAAAGCCGCACAATTGCGTGCCGCACAATAGCGCACGGAAACGCGGCACTCAAACGCTCAGAAACGCTCTTAAACGCCCCGCAAAAGTGCGCGTGGGCCCCGCACAATTGCGCGCCGCACCAACGCACCCCGCACAAGTACCCGGCCCGCAAATGTCCGATAGAGGCGTGGAAAGGCATTCTGAGGGCGGAGGAAGGCTCCCGAGGGGCGGAGAGACGGGGTCAATGGGCGGGGAAGGGGAGGGGAGAGGCTCCCCGCACATGATCGGGGCCGAATTCACAGGTTAAAAATAGCGCGAGTGAAACACTCACGGTAGAGGGCATTTAAAGGGAAGAGAAACCATTTCGCGTCAGCAATGTACTGTACAGGGAAACCGGGGAAACCTGCAAAACGTGAGCAGTGTGATACATGTGCACAGAACAAAAGTGCAAATAAAGATAGAAAAAGACCCAAACAAAAATATTAAAAATAGGAAGGCAGCTGGGGAACCCCGATAATAATGGGCAAACATAAGAAACACACCCAGGAAAGCTCAAAAAAAATGAAATGAAGGTTGGAAGGGGCTATGGAGGGGAGACCCTTCCAAAAACCATTTCCTTTTTTCTGAGCCTTCCTGGGAGTGTTTGCTATGGTTGCCCATTAATATCACTGTTGCCCAGCTTGGTTATATTTATCCCCAGTTGCTCGTGGTCGGTTGAGGGGTGTATTTGCACTTATGTCACCAGACATGGTGACGGAGCCCACAGTACAAATGTGCAGAGCAGGGTTTTTGACTCTGTTGGTCAGGTTTCCCACCCCCAGGGACTGCATTATCACTGTGGCCACAATGTGGTGCAGCAGACAGAGGCAGTACCTCTAGGACCAGAAGGTCACAGGTTCAAATCCAAGCTGGGGCTCCTGCCAACCCAGTCCCCATATTTTACCCACCACTAAACAGAGATAGTACAGATACTCCTTTATTGCAGAGAACATAAGCATGGTTCACACACCCATTTTGTACCCAACACCGCACACACACCATAACAATGGGCATTACCGACAGCCGAGTCCCCCAAATGCAGTCCTGGAGTGCCACAACGCAATCAGGTCATATGCTTTTCCAAGATACGGACATGCCAGCATGTTGGCGGTAGGGTACAGGTGGTGGAGGGGGCAGTGGCTGCTAGCCACAGAAGACAGTGGCCGAGCCATGTGCAGGCTGGCACGTCCACTGCAACATAGGCCCTGTCGGATGTACAGTCATGGACTTCCCAGGGAATTCAGCACATTTGTGGCAACACAGTGGTGCAGTGCACACAGACAGTGTGTGCAGGAACAAAAGGTCACAGGTTCAAAGCCCAGCTGGGGCTACTACCAATCCTGTCCACATATTTTCCCCACAACTAAACCATGTTAGTAAGGGCAATCCTTTATTGCTGGGGACATACGCATTGGTCATACGCCATCTTTTACACCACCAAGCACAGACACCATGACCAGGGGCATTACCTAGAGCAGAGTCTCACAAATGCAGTCCTGGAGGACCACACACCATTCAGGTTCCATGCTGCCACACATACAAATAACTGTGCTGTATATCTATGCACCACCCCCATGGCATGTAGATGTAGCTCATGCATATTCATGAGGGACAGCAGGAAACCCCAACCAGTGTATTGCAAACCTGGACTGGATTTGGGAACCTCTGCCGTACAGCAGCAGCCAACAGGGGCAGACACACCCACACCCACAGGCCCCATTGGCCAATGCCTCCTGGAGAGGCAGGACATTGGGCCCTGCGTGCAGCACCCAATACCAGCACTTGCATACCTTAGCAATGTCACCCTACACCTGGGTATATGGTACACAGCTCTCAAACGTTTGCTATGAGTACTGGCAGATAGATATCCCTACGTTACGCACAGTCTGCTCTTTGAGCTCCATCATAACAATCTATCTGATGTCTGCGGTGTGTGCGTCAGGTCTGGCCCCTGACAGTGTTTACCACCCTGGGGAGTGACCCCCAACCGTACTGCATACCATACCCATGCCTGTACTGTGCCCAGGACTGGTGTGGTGGGCAAGGATTCTGAACCCCTCTATAGTAGCACAATGCTGGCCTACGTATGGGAGTGTGTGTCTGTCTATACAGTGTGTGTTGGCTGCAAACACTGTCCACAGCCCACACTGCCAGCACTGTTGCCAGTTTGGGCCTGATGATGTGCATAATGAGCAGCAAGGTACCATGGGTATAGCTCAGACAGGGTGGGCTGGCCAGGATGCATCTGCACAGGGCATAGGGCACTGGCAGGGACATTGTAGTGGCCGTCCACCACCTCCACAGACAGGGTGACCTCTGTATGTGCTGCTGGGCTTTCACTCCACCCTGACTGTGCAGTGACGGCAGCAGGCAGCATGGCTAGGCACCCCCATAGTGCTTCATAGCATTTCCCTCATGTGATATATATGGGTCACCTGTTGGGGCCTAGTCACTGATGTATCTGCTTGTGTGTGTTGCCATCCCAGTTGTGGGTGCATGCATTTCCAGTGGGACTAACCAGCAGACTGTTCACAGCTGGTATGTGCCCTGCTGGAGTGCTGTGCAGTGGCTGATGGCTTGATGCAGGGGAATATCAGATGGTGGTGGGGTGCATCTTAGCATATCCAGGCCTACTGTCTGTCTGATATTGTGGTCTGGGTGTGTGTGTGTGGGGCTGCTTGGACTGCCCTGTAGGGTGTCTGTTCCCCAACAGGACTGGGGTTGATGGTCCACTCTACTGCCAACATTGCGGCAGGTGGGGGAGAAGATCTGTTGATGGGAGGCCCTGTTTGCCACCCTCGGGGAGGGGAGGGGGGTGGGGTGGGGTGGGGTGGGGTGGTGGTACATGGCCCACCTAGGGGTCCATGGGGGTTCCCCTGACTGAGATATCCAAGGTGTTCCTGCAGAAACTACCTATCTGACTGATTTGGAGCTCTGCCATGGAGGGTGCTGTGGACCTGGTCCAGGGCGCCTCATCGCACACTCAGGGTGAGCACAGTTCCCGCACAATGTGACTGTGTGTAGCTACTCTGTGCCAGTTAAGCACCCGGTCAGTACCTCCTACCTGGCCAAGGTGCTGTGTGGGTGCACACGGACACGTCCCCCTACCAGGCCGGGGAGCTGTTGGGGTGCATTCCCCATCTTGTGTTCATCTGTGGACAGCTGATTTGCATGTGCAGTGCATCATGGGTATGGGTGGCCTAACCCTATCCTGGTTACCACAGCAGACTGTCTGTGTGGTGACATGCAGGCTCTCTGCAGCTAGCCAGGGGCTTGCTGGCAGCTATATAGCTGTAGCCCAATGGTTACTTCACTGCCTGTGGAGCCAGAGGTAATGGGTTCAAGCCCACAGTGGGGTTATTTGATAGGGTTGTCAAAAGCTTTTTTTAGATTTAATGTACATATGTTGCTGCCATCAAGCACACCCTCAGTGTACTGTACCCATAAGGTGCCTCTGAGGGTGCTTTATAGGGCGCCCTATAGGGCACCTTATGGTTGCTGTCCATATAAGGTGCACTATACATTATCCTGTGATGCAACATATATGGTGCCCTATAGGGAACATTCTAGGGTGCCTTGGCGGACAGTGAACTTTAACATGTGCCTTATGGGCCGCCTTATGTTAACACGCTTTGTGAGTGCGTTTGCTAGTAGTGATAACTGAAATAAAAATAAATTGCCCCCTACAGCACTCATCCCCATAATATGCACTGCCTCAGTGAGCCTTCTTCATTGGGCACTGTGGGGGATTGAACCCCTGATCCCTGCACCATTGGTCAGTGTCTTAATCATTGTGCTGTGGCTCTGGTCCTGTGCTTGGGCATCAGCGCACTGCCTTATGCCACCCAAGATTAACAGTGCACCTCCTTATGCCGCCCAAAATTAATATGCCTCCTAAAGCACCTTTACCCATTAAAATTAATGCCTCAGCCAGCCCTTTTTGTTGCACACAATGGGGAATTGAACCCATGGCAGCTGCACCAGCTATCAGTGTCTTAACCATTGTACTATGACTCTGTTCCTTTGTGTGTGCATATCAGGGCGCCACTTAGCCTTCCCACACACTATTTTGCACGGCGCACATTAGCGCGCCGCGCAAATGTGCGATCGCTTACTCCCGTTTTTTTTCTTTTTTCTGCCTGACCCGCCCACTCCTTATATGGCACAGGCACACTACCGCGGCCCCGCACGTTAGGAATGTTTAGTAAACATGCCCCTTTGTCTTTCATACTTTGGACACACCATGCGAAGAGAGAGATCATTAGAGAAAGACATCATGCTTGGCAAAAGAGGAAGGCCAGCAATAAGATGGATTGATACAATAACAGCAGCTACAGGTGCTAGTCTGTCAACAATGAGCCGCCTGACTGAAGACCGAACACAGTTTAGGACAACTATCCAGAGGTTCGTCATGAGTCAACACCGACTCGACGGCACTTAACAACAACATCTTCATAGTTGGGTCTATTGTATAATATTCTTCATTCGTATAGGTATTTCAGAGTGTGATTCTCACTTGCTCCTGCCTTTTAAAAGTCTTCAGTTTGGGGTGAGTCGGAGCTTGGGAGGAGAGGTGATGAGGAAAATCCAAGCCTGTGGCAATTTTTTTAAGGCAGTGGGGTTAAATGTGCAGGGGTGGGCTTGGCAGAAGGCCAATTTTCTTTTTATTTTACTTTTAGCCCCAGACTGAGAGCAGAGGTTCAGGGGCCACTGTTCCCCCCCCCCCCTTTTCTGGGATTCAACACCCTTCCTTGAAAGGGGAGCCCACTTTCACACAGGAAGGGAGAGCAAGAACCGCTGGCCACCAGGCCTTGAGATTCTCCCTGGAAGAGCCTTGGACACCAGAGTCAATGGCCTCTTTAAATATTGAGCAATGCTACTGCAACAAAACCTCAGTCTTGCTTTGATGAGGTGTAGGTTTTTAGTGAAAAAAAGCATCCACATCCTTTCGTGTGCACTGCTTTTCCCAAAATTCCACATTAATGAACTGCTTTCCATGTATTTACATTGCAGAAGTTCATTAATGCGGAATTTGCTTAACCTTTCATGCAAAAATGTTCTATTGCAAAGGGCATTTTTGTGAAAGCACTTTCCAAACGTGTGCTTCACATTAAAAAAAACCAAACTTTCAGCTTTTTTGTGTGGTTTGAGCTGCTTTGTACTTTCGTTGTGCGAAGCACACTTTTGCAAAGTGGTTTTGCACTTTACTGTATGTCCCAACGTAGGCATACTAAAAGTGGCCATGCACTTTATACCAGTGCAGGCTGTTTGAAAATTAATCCCACGGTGATACAGAACAACAGAGGACTTTCATAATGTTTGTGCAACCTCAATGGGGGATTTATAACGAAGCCGAAGTGGAAGGTTTAATGTTCAAAAATTGTAAGAAATAGCATATGCCAGTCACAGATTAGATCATGTGTTTCTTGAGTGCCTTGTGAGACACATACCAAAGATCCAATACACACTCAAGAAATACAGTACATGTATCTTTATGACAACGCCACCTGGTGTGTATTGCTAGTAAGGTTTTTGAATAAGTTATACTGAATGATTTCTGCCCTTTAAGAGGTATGTTTACTAAACCTTCTTAACGTGTGCGCCGCGTTAGTCTGCAGGATGCCATTAAAGGAGTGGGCGGTCCGGTCAAAAATAGCAAAACGGGATTAGCGTGCGCTGCACGCTCTTGTGCGCCTTGCACATTAGCGCACGTGTAACGCGCGCAGGAAGCATAAGCAGGCGCACTGATGTACAAACAGAGGAACAGGGCTGCAGTACAATGGTAAAGATAGTGCAGGGGTCATGGGTTCAATCCCCCACTGTGCCCATTGAATAAGGCTGGCTGAGGCACTACCATTTATGTGTAATATTGCATTATAGAAACATAGAAACATGATGACAGAAAAAGACCACAAGGCCCATCTAGTCTGTCCTTCCATAACAACAACTACAACAGTCCACTTTTTACCTTTAGAGATCCTCTGTGTTGGTCCCATGCTTTTTTGAATTCAGTTACTGTCCTCATCTCTACCACCTCCACTGGGAGACTATTCCACGGATCCACTACTCTTTCCGTAAAGAAATATTTCCGCATATCACTCCTGAATCTATCTCCCTTCACCCTCATCCCATGTCCCCTCGTCGCAGAACTTGCTTTCAATTGAAAGAGGCTCTCTCCCTGAACATTTATGCCACAGAGGTATTTAAAGATCTCAATCATATCACCTCTATCCCGCCTTTCCTCTAAGGTGTACATATTAAGATCCTTAAGTCTGTCCTCATATGCTTTATAATGAAGACTACTAATCATCTTAGTAGCAACCCTCTGCACCGACTCCACCCTGTTCACATCCTTTTGAAGGTGCGGTCTCCAGAATTGCACACCATACTCCAAATGAGGTCGCACCAAAGACTTATACAGAGGCATTATCACCTCCTTTTTTCTGCTAGCCATTCCTCTCCGTATGCACCCAAGCATCCTTCTAGCTTTTGCCGTCGCCTTTTCTACCTGTTTAGCTACTTTAAGATCATCGGACACAACTACGCCTAGGTCCCGCTCTTCTTTAGTGGACAAAAGTACTTCACCTCCTATGCTGTATTGCTCCCTTGGATTGCTGCAGCCCAAATGCATGACCTTACATTTTTTAACATTAAATCCCAGCTGCCAAATTCTAGACCATTCTTCAAGATTAGCTAGATCCCTCCTCATGTTATCTACACCTTCCTGGGTGTCTACTTTATTGCAGATTTTGGTATCATCCGCAAAGAGGCAAACCTTACCCGACAGCCCTTCCGCTATATCACTAACAAAGATGTTAAAAAGAATCGGACCAAGGACAGATCCCTGGGGCACACCACTGGTAACATCCTTCTCCTCAGAGTGAGCTCCATTTACTTGTACTCTTTGTCGCCTCCCACCCAACCAATTTCTAACCCAAGCAGTAACTTTAGGGTCCATCCCTAGGGTGCTCAGTTTGTTTATAAGTCGCCTGTGAGGAACAGTGTCAAAGGCTTTACTGAAATCTAAATACACCACATCTAGAGCTCTCCCTCGGTCCAACTCCCTGGTCACCCAGTCAAAGAAATCAATCAGATTTGTCTGACAAGACCTGCCTCTGGTGAATCCATGCTGCCTCGGATCCTGTAATCCGCTGGACTCCAGAAACCTCACTATTTTCTCTTTCAACAGCGTTTCCATTAATTTACTCACCACTGAAGTTAAACTAACCGGCCTGTAGTTTTCAACCACATCCTTACTTCCGCTTTTGTGTAAAGGCACCACATGAGCCTCTCTCCAGTCCTTTGGCACCACTCCCGACTCCAACGAGGCATTGAAAAGGTCAGTCAGTGGAGTTGCTAGAACGTCCCCAAGTTCCCTCAGTATTCTAGGGTGTATCCCATCCGGTCCCATCGCTTTGTCTACTTTAAGTTGAGCTAGTTTCTCACGAACACAGTCTTCTGAAAATTGTTCAAGATGTCCCTCGCTTCTGTTCTTATTTGTGGGTGTTTTCTGAGGTCCTGCTCCTGGTTCTTCATCTGTGAACACAGAACAAAAATATTTGTTAAGCAATTCCGCTTTATCCTTATCAGCTTCTACATATTCCCCCCCTGTACCCTTGAGTCTGACAATACCACTTTTGCCCTTCCTCTTCTCACTAATATATCTGAAAAATGTCTTATCCCCCCATTTTATTGCATTGGCTATTTCCTCCTCCTTTTGAATCTTTGCCTTCTTGACTACTTTGCTAGCTTCTCTAAGTTTTTCCAAATACAGATGCCTGTCTTCCTCTCTCTGTGATCTCTTGTATTTCATGAAGGCCTCCCTCTTTTTCTTCACTTTTTCAGCTACTTCCTTCGAAAACCATAGCGGTCTCCTGTTCCTTTTGCCTTTATTTACCATTTTAACAAAAAGGTTGGTTGCCTTTAAAATACCCCCTTTCAGTTTTGCCCACTGTTGTTCTACATCCCCCAGCTGTTCCCATCCCACTAATGACTCCCTGAGGTGAGGCTTTATAATTTTATTTTAATTACTGCTGCTAGCAAACGCACTCTCAAAGCGCTGTAAGATAAGGTGCTGCATAAGGCACTCCATAAGGTATCCCAGAGGGCACATTTTAAAGTGCACTGTCCGCCACGGCACCCTATAATGTTGCTTAAAGGGTGGCCTATAGGGCGCCATATAGGGTGCCCTATGAGGCACAGCAAGGTCATAGCACTGTTTTTGATGGCAGCACTGTGCATTTAAACGCATGAAAATCTTAAGTAGGTGCGCTAGTGGTTAAGGCACTGACTGATGATACAGGGGTCATGAGTTCAATCCCCAGTGTGCCTAATATGTAAGGCTGGCTGAGGCATCAGCTTTGACATGTAAGTATTGTTTCCTGCAGCACTTTATTTGTATTTTATTAATTGCTGCCAGCAAACACACCCCCATGTGCCGTAACCTAAGGTGCCGCATAAGGCACCCTATAAGGCACTCCATAGGGCACATTATAAAGTGCACTATCCGCCACGGCACCCTATAATGTCCCCTATAGGGCACCCTATCAGTCGCTCCATAGGATACTGTATAGTGCACCTTATATGGACGGTAACCATAAGGTGCCCTATAGGGTGCCCTATAAAGCGCCCTCTGAGGCACCTTATGGGTACAGTACGCTGAGGGTGTTTTTGCTGGCAGCACTAATGTACATTAAAAATAGATAATGCTTTGGACAGCCCTATCAAATAACCCCACTGTGGGTTTAAACCCATGACCTCTGGCTCCACTGGCAGTGAAGTAACCAGTGGGCTACAGCTGCCAACAAACCCCTGGCTGGCTGCAGAAGGACTGCAAGTCACCACACAAACAGTCTGCTGTGGTCACCAGGATAGGGTTAACCCACCCATACCCATGATGCACTGCACATGCAAATCAGCAGTCTACAGATGATCACAAGATGGGGTATGCACCCCCACAGCACCTCGGCCTGGTAGGGGGAACTGACCGTGTATGGTACTGGCACAGAGTAGCTACACACCGTCACATTGTGCAGGTACTGCACTCACCCTGAGGGTGAGGTGGGGCGCCCAGCACCAGGTCCCCAGCAGTGCTAATGTGTCAGATAGGTAGTTTCTGCAGACACACTTTGGATATATCTGTATGTCAGTCAGGTGTAGCCCCTATGGACCCCTAGGAGGATTATGTACCACCACCACCCTCCTCCTCCAGGGCTGAGAGTGGTAAACAGGGACTCCCACCAACAGATCCACATTCCACCTCCCTGCAATGGTGGCAGTAGAGGGAACCATCAACCCCAGTCCTGCTGGGGAACAGACACCCTAAAGGGCAGTCAATGCAGCTCTGTACACATCCATACCGCAATAGCAGACAGACATTAGGCCTGGATACGCTAAGCTGCACCCCACCACTATCTGATATTCTCCTGCAGCAAGCCTTCAGCCGCTGCACAGCGCTCCATCAAGACACATACCAGCTGCAGACAGTCTGCTAGTTAGTCCATAGTGCATGTCCCTGGTGGATATGCGTGCACCCAGAACTGGGATGTCAGCATACACACCAAGCAGATAAGTCAGTGACTGGGCCCCAAAAAGAAACCCATAAACATCACATGAGAAAAATACTATATAGCACTATGTTGGTGCCTAGCCATGCTGTGGTCACTGCACAGTCAGGGTGAGAGTGATCTCCCAGCAGGACATGCTGTGGCCACCCTGTCTGTGCAGGTGGTGGCCGGGCACTACAATGTCACAGCCAGTGCCCTATGCCCTGTGCAGATGCATCCTGGCCAGGCCACCCTGTCCGAGCTATACCCATGGTACCTTGCTCCTCATTATGCACATTGGCAGGCCAATACTGGCAACAGTGCTGGCAGTGTGGGCTGTGGAGGGTGTTTGCAGCCACCACACACTGGATAGACAGACACACACTCCCACACCTATGCCAGCATTGTGCTACTATAGAGGAGTTTAGTAGCCCTGGCCACCACACCAGTCCTGGGCACAGTGCAGGCATGGATATGGTACGCAATACTGTTGGGGGTCACACCCCAGGGTGGTAAACACTGTCATAGACCAGACCTGAAGCACACTCCACAGACATCAGAAAGGTTGCTATGATGGAGCTCAATCAGCAAACTGTGCTTAACGTAGGAATTGCTATCTGCCAGTAATAATCATAGCAAACTTTTCATAGCTGTGTACCGTATTCCCAGGTGTAGGGTGGCATTGCTAAGGTATGCAAGTGCTAGTATTGGGAGATGCACGCAGGGCCCAATGTCCTGCCTCTCCAGGAGGCATTGGCTAATGGAGCCTGTGGGTGTGGGTGTGTCTGCCCCTGTTGGCTGCTGCTTTACTGCAGAGGTTCCCAACTCCAGTCCTGGTGTGCCAAACACTGTTCGGGTTTTCATGCTGTCCCTCATGAATATGCATGAGATACACCTGCATACCAGGGTGGTGGTGCATAGATATGCAGCACAGGCATCTTTATTAGAGGCAGCATGGAACCTGAATGGTGTTTGGCCCTCCAGGACTGCATTTGGGAGACTCTGCTCTAGGTATTGTGCCTGTTTATGGTGCCTTTGCTCTGTAGGGTAAAATGTAGGTATTTTGGGCATGTTTACATCATCTGCAATAAAGGTTCTGTCTGTATTAGCACGTTGTAGTAGTGGGTAAAATATGGGGACTGGGTTGGCAGGCACCAAAGCTGGGACTTTAACCTGTGACCTTCTGCCTCCAAACACACTGGTTGTGTGCACTGCACCACAGTGTTGCCACAGAGACAATGCATTCCCTGGTGATACCATGACTGTTTGTCCGGCAGGGCCTGTCTGTTGCAGTGCATGGCACCCACCTACACAGAGCCAGGCCATGGTCTGCTCTGGGCAGCTGCCACTGCCCCCCCTCCACCACCAGTACCCCTCTGCCACCATGCTGACATGCCCTTCTGCTGTGGTGCTGGTGGTGTGCAGTCTCAAGCCATCCAGTGTGCAGGTAGGTGGCTGCCTATGGTGCGTGTTCTGGGGTAGGGGTGCCTGCATAGGCATCCATGCTTCCCCCCAACACCGCCTGCCAATGTTCTGTGCCCTTGGGGGTACCTGCTGGGTACTATCCCCTGTGACACTGTGATAAACACTCTCGTGCCCATGTTGGGCCCTCATCAGTTGCTGTCTGGCTGCTGTTCAGTTTCAGCATTCCTAAGTGCCACCTAGGCATCTGCCTAGTCCACACTAAGCCCCAGCTGCACCACAGCATCTGCCGCCTGCAGCCCTCTTTATCCCCTTTCCCAGCATCTGTCCAGTTGCCCATTCCGACATGCCTGCCCTGCTGTTGTGGAACATGTGCATGCCATAGGTAACCTGTCCAATGGAGAGGGAAACCCTGATCAGTGCTATTTCACTGTGGGATCATTCACCTTGTATGGGGACGGAGCGTAGACCCTTCTAAAATTTATATTTATTTTTTGGGGCTTTCTTGGGAGTGTTTTTTTATGTTTCCCAATACTATCACTATTGCCCAGCTTGATTATGATTTTTTTTTATTTTGTTGGGGTCATTTTCAATGTTTATTTGCACTTTTGTTCCGTGCACATGTATCACACTTATCACTTTTTTTGTAGGTTTCCCTGGTTTTGCTGTACATTGCTGACAGAAATGGTTTCTTTTCCCTTTAAATCAGCTCTAACGCGAGGTTTTCACTTGTTTTATTTTTGGCCTCGAATTTCACATCGTTAGTGTGCGGGGAGCCTCTCCCCTCCTACTCTCCACCCATTGACCCCTTCTCTCCGCCCCTGGGGAGCCTTCCTCCACCCTCCGGGAGCCTTTCCATTCCTTCAGCACTCGTTTGCGCTGCTGCGCACGTGAGCGCGCACTAAAGCGCATTTTTGCCCCGTAAAGCATCATTAGCGCGCGCTAAGGTACCTTAGAGCGTCCTAATTGCACAGCGCGCACGTTAAGAAGGTTTAGTAACATACCCCTAAGACTTTTCAGGGCAATGATCAAACAGCCTGCATTAGTGAAAATTCTTTCAGTTTGCTTTGATTATTGCCTAAGAAAAATGTACCTGCAAAAATGTATGACTTCTTCTACCGAAGGTAGTTTTTCTATGAAAAAAAAAAACTTATATACTTGAATGTAATTCACCTTCAGTTTTGATTTGAAAGTGGCAAGTAACAAATATAAAATCTAAATCCATAAAGAATGGAGTTCTTTTACTAAAGGGCGCCATCTGTCAGTGCATGTTCTGGTTTGTACTGGACACACTGGGACACACATTAACAGCTAGCACAGTGCCTTGACAGTCCGGGCCGATTCCTGTGCTGTGAATCGCGCTTGGGGTGATAAGGGACAGAAAGTGGGCATGATGAGCACTGCGCGGTAAGCATGGGGTAAGCACTGCATGCTAGCTACGCCCCTTGCAAGTAGCATGGGTTCACCCAACGTTGCCTCAATAGGTGAAGTTAAGTGCACCCACGCTATTTGCATGCCGCATTAGGGCACAGAGCTCCATGTTAATTACAGGGAGCATGCTTTCTATGCCCCTCGACAGTTAACACGGTGGTGTTGCACCTAACACACCATTGGTTTTGTTACTACTGGCGCTTTTTAATAAAAGGGCCCCAACATGTGTAGTATTAAAAATCCGAAATTACGAGTCATTTTATTACTGCCCCACCCCCAGGAACACTTCTAATGATATGAGCAAAACTACGTTTTTAACTTATGGTGAAAATCTCCAAGGGGAGCGAGTACCAGATGGTTGGCACATAGAAGCAAAAGGCTTTGTCAGAAGTGGAGGTGTTGGTGTGGGCCATCAAACCCCAGTCCTGCTGGGGAACAGACACCCTACAGGGCAGTCCAAGCAGCTCCACACACATCCATAACACAATATCAGACAGACTTTAGGCCTGGATATCCAAAGATGCACCCCAGCACTATCTGATATTCACCTGCAGCAAGCCATCAGTCGCTGCACCCTGCAAGGCACTCCATCAAGACACATACCAGCTGTGAACAGTCTGCTGGATAGCCCTGATGGAAATGCATGCACCCAAAACTGGGGTGGCATCACACACAAGCAGAGAGTTCTGTGAGGAGGCCCCAACAGGAAACCCATATATATCACAAGAGAGAAACACAATGCAGCACTATGGGGGTGCCCAGCCATGCTGTCATCACTGAACACTCAGGGTGAGAGTGCTCCCCCAGCAGCACATAGAGAGGTCACCCTGTCTGTGTAGGTGGTGGCCTGGCACTACAATGTCACAGCCAGTGCCCTATGCCCTGTGCAGATGCATCCTGGCCAGCCCACCATGTCTGACCTATACCCATGGTACCCTGCTGCTCATTATGCACATTGGCAGGTCAATACTGGCAGTAGTGCTGGCAGTGTGGGTTGGGGAAGGTGTTTGCAGCCAACACACACTGTATAGAGTGACACACACTCCCACACCTATGCCAGCATTGTGCTACTATTGAGGGGGTGATTAGCCTTGGCCACCACACCGGTCCTGGGCACGGCACAGGCATGGATATGGTACGCAGTACTGCTGGGGGTCACTCCCCAGGGTAGTGAACACCATCAGAGACCAGGCCTGGAGCACGTACCGCAGACACCAAACAGATTGTTCGGATGGGGTCAACTAGCAGTATGTGCGTAACGTAGGGATATCTATCAGCCTGTACTCTTAGCAAACGTTTCAGAGCTGTGTACCTCAGGTGTAGGGTGACATTGCTAAGGTATGCAGGTGCTGGTATTGGGAGATGCATGCAGGGTCCAATGTTCTGCCTCTACAGGAGACATTGGCCAATGGGGCCTGTGGGTGTGGGTGTGTCTGCCCCTGTTGGCTGCTGCTTTACGGCAGCGCTTCCCCACTCCAGTCCAGTTTTGCATCACACTGTTCGGGTCTTCCTGCTGTCCCTCATGAATATGCATGAGCTACATCTACATGCCATGGGGGGGGTGCATAGATATACAGCACAGGCATTTGTATGAGTGGCAGCATGGAACCTGACTGGTGTGTGGCCCACCAGGACTGCATTTGGGGGATTCTGCTGTAGGTTCTGCCCCTGTTCATGGTTGTCTGTGCTCAGTGGGTAAAAGATAGACGTATTACCATTGCATATGTCCTCGTCACAAAAAGGTGTGTCCTTACTGTCACTGTTTATTTGTGGGGAAAATATGTTCTTGCATGCACTGTCTGTGTGCACTGCACCACCGTGTAGCCACAGATTGGCTGAATTCCCTGGATAGTCCATGACTGTGGATCCGGCAGGGCCTGTCTGTTGCTGTGGACTGTGCCAGCCTGCACATGGCTAGGCCTCTGTCTTCTGTCGCTAGCAGCCACTGCCCCCTGCACCACATGTACTCTGTCCGCCAACATGCTGGCATGAGCTTCTCCCATAAAAAGAAGGTGACCTGATTGGAATGTGGCAGTACGGGACTGCATTTGGGGTACTTGGCTGTGGGTAATGCCCATTGTTGCAGTGGTGTGTGCGTTGTTTGGTAAAATATGGGTGTTTTCCCCATGCTTATGTCCCCTGCAATACAGGGGTGTCTGCGCTATCTGTGTTTAGTGGTGGGTAAAATATAGGGACTGGGCTGCCAAGTGTCCCAGCTGGACTTTGAACCTCTGACCCTTTGGTCTTAGAGGTACTGACTCTGTCTGCTGCACCACAACTATGGCCACATAGACAGTGCAGCCCCTGGAGGTAGTAAGCCTGGCAGGATGGAGTCACAAACCCTGCTCTACGCAACTTTACTGTGGGCATATGCACCCTGTCTGGTGACAAACGTGCACATAAACCCTGGAAATGACCACGGGAAATGGGGGACAACATATCACCACACTGGGCAACAGTGATATTAATGGGCAACCATAGCAAACACTCCCAGGAAAGCTCCACAAAAAGAAATGTTTTTTGGAAGAGTCTCCGCTCTGTACACCCTTCCAAAATTCATTTCTTTTTCTGGAGCTTTGCTGGGTGTGTTTTTCTGTATTTGCCCCATCACTATAACTGTTCCCCAGCTGAATTACTATTTTTAATAGTTCTGTTGTGGTCATTTTCTATTTTTATTTGCACTTTTGTGCTGTGCACATGTATCACACTGCTCACGTTTTGCTGGTTTCCCCGGTTTTCCTGTACATTGCTGACGGAAATGGTGTCTCTTCCCTTTAAATGCTTTTCTAACCGCGAGTGTTTCACTGGCGGTATTTTTTCCTTGTAAATTCGGGCACGCTCCTGTGCAGGGAGTCTCTCCCCTCCCACATTCCACCCATTGACCCCGTCTCTCCGCCCCTCGGGGGCCTTCCTCCGCCCTCATTTCGCCTTTCCACGCCTCTATCGCACATGAGCGCCCCGCAAACGTGCGCGTTTTCGGCGCACGCGTGCGGAACCCGTTAATGTGCCGCGCACGTGTACGGGGCGCTTAAGAGCACTTAAATGCATCATTTTAGGGCGCTCAGGTGCGCCCCGCACAAGTGCCCCGTTAGTAAACATACCCCCATGTGTGAGCCTATACAGCTACATAAAATAGAACCGTCATGAAGGCATTGTATTCAAAAGATATTGCCCGTATCTAAGGGACACATGGCATATTTGAGATTCAGTTCCATCTTTGGAAAACAATAGGCTTCTTATAGCCTATAAAAGGAATCCAAACCTTAGAAACATTTTAGTACCCTCTGCTCTTAATAGGCCCAAATTTGTTCAAGGCACGAGGCCACTTTAAATGTGGAAAATGTAGTGTTTGTGAGAACTCTCTAGTTGACCAGAGCTGCTTTATACACCCTGTTTCCCAACGTAAGATATATCTCAATGATTTCTCAAACTGTCATACTGCACAAGTTATTTATGTAATTATGTGCCCAGTAACCTTTGTTATGTACGCAAAACTAAAAGAAGTGTTACGATAAGGATCAGCGAACACAAGCGTTGTCTCCGAAGGATGGTTAATGACAAACCTCTTGTGTCACATTGGACCCAGGCCCAACACAAGGTGTCCGATCTTTGTTTCTTAGTTTTTAAAAAGTGGTACGGTCACATTGGCTGGAGGCAATGTAGATAGACTAGTACTGCAGATAGAACAACGGTTTATATATGAACTGCATACATTGCACCCCTTGGGTCTCAATCAGGATGTGGACCTTTCTGTTTTTCTTTGATACATTACATATTATAAAAAAAAATTTCACATCTGTTTCCATTTCCCCTTACCTTCCCTCCCTCCCCCCTCTTCTCCCTTTTCCTTTCCTCCCTTCCCTCTTTTCTCCCTCCCCTTCTCCTTTCCTTCCCCCCCTTTCCCCCTCCCCCCCTTCTTCTCCCTTTGCCTTCCCCCTTCCCACCCCCTCTTCCCCTTCCCCTTCCCCCCCTTTCCCTTCCCTTCCCTCCCTTCTCCGTCCCCCCGCCCCCTTGCCCCCCTTCCCGTCCCCCCCTCCCCCTTTGTTTTTTTCACAATATTCCTTTGAAGCTATGTCATCCCAACAGGTACCCCTTTTTCTATACACATTTGTATTTGTAGGTAATACATTTATTTGGGCAGTGTGCATTTAGATGACTCTTGAGATTTCCACGGCAGGAGTATGCCTTCAAAATGTGTCACATGTCACATTAACGGGCCGGCGCACGTGTGCGGGGCGCTGATGTGCGATAGAGGCGGGGAAAGGCGTACGGAGGGCGGAGGAAGGCCCCCGAGGGGCGGAGGGACGGGGTCAATGGGTGGAGAGGGGGAGGAGAGAGGCTCCCCGCACAGGAGCGGGGCTGAATTTCGGGCAATAGAAATACCGCGAGTGGAAACCCTCGCGTTTAGAGCCGATTTAAAGGGAAGAGAAATCATTTCCGTCAGCAATGTACAGCAAAACCGGGGAAACCTGAAAAACGTGAGCAGTGTGATAAACGTGCACAGAACAAAATAGCAAAGATAAATTGAAAATGAACCACAATAAATTCCAAATAAATTATAATCCAGCTGGGCAACAGTGATATTAATGGGGCAACCATAAAAAAACGCTCCCATGGAAAAGCTCCAAAAAAAAGAAATGATTTTTGGAAGGGTCTACGCTTCCCGTAGGACTCGTTTCCAACAAAAGCACTGCACATTTGTAATGGGAGCTTCCTGGGAAGTGTTTGTCATGTTGCCCATTGATATCACTGGTTTGCCCAGCTTGTTTTTGGGGTTTTTATTCCCCTTTTTTGGAGGTCATTTTTAAGGTTTAAATTGCACCTTTTGGTCCCCATACAAAAGGGGTTTAAAACGATGCCAAACAGTAAAATTGTTGCAGAGCAGGGTGTTCTTGACCTCGTGTGGCCAGGTTTCCTATCTCCAGAGACTTGCACTGTCCCTGTGGCACAGTGTGGCTGCAGCAGACACAGCTAGTGCCTGTATAGGACCAGAGGGTCACAGGTTCAAAATCCCCAGCTGGCGGCTACTGCCAACCCAGTCCCCATAGATTTTACCCACCACTAAACAGTGATAGTACAGACACTCCTTTACTGGCAGAGAACATAAGCATGCGTTTCCAACACCTATATTGTTTACCCTACACCACCACACCAAACCATAACAAGGGGGGCATTACCTACAGCCGAGTCCCCCAAATTCAGTCCTGTGGAGTGCCTACAACTCAATCTGGTCATATGGGGCGTTTTCCCAGATAGGGACAATTTCTGCATGTTGGCAGAAGGGTACAGGTGGTGGAGGGGGCAGTGGCTTGCCAAACCACAGCAGACATTCGGCCTAGGCCTGTGCAGGGCTTGGCTGGCACCGTCCACCGCAACATGACAGGCTCTGTCGGAATATGTACAGTCATGGACTCCCCAGGGATACACAGCATTATTCTGTGGCCCCCAAACACGGTGGTTGCCCCCCACCACCCCTAGGGCATGTGCACACAGACAGTGTGTTGCCCAAAAACCAGAAGGTCACAGGTTTCAAAGCCCAGCTGGGGCTACTTGCCAATCCATCACACATATTTTTCCTACAACCCCGAAACCGTGATAGTGCGGAACAAACCTTTATTGCTGAGAACATACGCATATGGTTCTTCTTGCCTATATGTTAACGCACACCAACACAGTCAGACACCATTAAACAAGCCGGCATTACCTAGAGCAGAGTCTCCCAAATGCAGTCACTCGGTGGCCCCACACAATTCAGGATCCATGCTGCCTCTAACGAAAGATGCCTGTGCTGCATATCTATGCACCACCCCCCATGGTATGCTGATGTAGCTCATGCAAATCTATGAGGGACAGCATGAAATCCAGATACAGTGGTTGGAACACCAGGACTGGAGTTCCGGACACTTCTGACCATAAAGCAGCCGCCAACAGGGCCAGACACAACCCACGACACAACCCCCACAGGCCCCATTGGCCAATTGCCTCCTGGAGAGGCAGGACATTGGGCACCTGCCTGTATCTCAAAATCCTAGCAGTTTGCCATACCTTAGAGCACTGCCACCCGACACCTGGGTATATGGTACGAAAAGCTATCAAACGTTGCCCCATGATAACTGGCAGATATCAATTCCGTACTTTAAGCAAAGTTGTGCTTCATTGATCTCCACCTAACAATCATTGTGTTGTGTGCGGTGTGCGCTGCAGGTCTGGTCTCTGACAGTGTTTACCACCCTGGGGACGTGACCCCCAACAGTCGTGCGTACCATATCCATGCCTGTACTGTGCCCAGGTATTCCTGGTTCGCTGGGTGTGGTTTTATGGCTGCTGGACCTCCTATTATGTAGCACAATGCTTGGCATGTATGGTGTGGGGGCATAGCTGTTTCGTTGCCTATACTTTCTTTATTTTTTTTTGTGTGTGGGTTGGCTTGCAACACCCCCCCACACCTTCCACAGCCCACACTGCCAGCAATATTTGTTTGCAGTATTTAGTTGGCTCTTTTTTGGCCATATGTGCATACTGAGGAGCAAAGGTACAATGGGTATTTTTATTGTTTTGGCCGGACAGGGTGGCTATTTTGATACAGTGGTGCTGCATCTTGTGATTCCACAGGCGCATAGGGCACTGAATGTTTGGACATTTTTAGTGCATTGCCGGCTCACCACCTATGATTTCACAGACAGGGTGAGACCTCATGTCATGTACTGCTGCAGAGATCACTCTACACCCTGACTGGTTGCAGTGACCTAACAGCATGGCTAGGCACCCCCATAGTGCTATATAGTGTTTCTCTCATGTGAGAGATATGTTTTGGTTGTCGCTTTTGGGTCCCCGTCACTGATTTAGCTGCTTGTTGTGTATGCTGAATATCCCAGATCTGGGTGCATGCATCCTCTACTTGGGAAATCATTGGCACTGTGTGTGACTATTTCTAGCATGCTGTTTTGCAGCTGGTATGTGTTTTTGATAGAGCAGGGAACGTGCGGTGGTTGTTGACTTGCTGCAGGAGAATATCAGACTGGGTGGGTGGGGGTGCTAGTTTTTTTCTGGTCACCGTATCCAGGGCCATAATATCTGTCTGCTTATTGTGTAATGGATTTTTATAGAGCTGCATTGGAACTGCCCTGTTTGGGGTGTCCTGACTCCTCAGCAGAGACTGGGGGTGATGGACACCTCTACTGCCATTTATTTCCTTTGGCTTAGGGATTTTTTTTTGTTTTTTTTTGGTAGCATGTGGATCTATTGATGGGAGAGACCCTGTTTGCCACCCTCAGCCCTGGACAGGGGCATGGACCTGGTCCATGGCCACCTAGGGGTCCATAGGGATCTACTACCACACCGACTGAGTGTCAGACAGAGATATGCCAAGGTGTTTGTGCAGGAAACTACCTATCTTCCCACACATT